>NW_020769640.1:104725-134460 GCF_900518735.1 Pseudonaja textilis
CCCCCCCACTTCCGCTACACATGCGCGCATAATCCCCACCCACTACCCCCTTACCTGCACTGTGCCTCACAGCTGATTTTCGGCTGGTTTGATGCCTTTTTCGGCCTTTTCCCAAAAACTTGAGGAAGGCTTCTGCAGGCTGAAAACTAGGCCCGTTTTGTCACTTCCGATATTTTAGAAACGGGCCTAATTTTCATCCTGCAAAGCCTGCAGAACTCTTCCTCAAGCCTCTGGGAGGTGGAAAAAGGCCTCAAACTGGCTGAAAATCAGCTGTGAGGCTCACACATGCACAGTCAGGTAAGTTTGCCTGCAGCTCGCGTGCCAGCACAAATGGCGCTGCATGCCACAGGTTCGCCATCATGGCCATAGATATTAAGGGGTGGGGGGGTGGGATGGGAAATTTCTTGTTTTTCCCTTTTACAATTGGCTGGGAAGATTTCTTCATTCATTCAAATAAACTTTAAACTACATCCTAAGAGAGAAACCTTTTCTGTAAGCCGTTAGGTGATCTCATCTCTTTGTGCTGAGACAGAAATTCAAAAATGCTTTCATTTGCGTATTTCAGAATGATAGAAAGAACTATAGAATGACAGAAATACAGAAGAACAACAGAAGAGTAACAGATTAACAGAAGAAGAGAGTTGGAAGGGGCCTTGGAGGTCTTTTAGTCCAATTCCCTGCTCAAGCAGGAAACCCTATGCCATTTCAGACAAATGGCTGCCCAATCTCTTCTTAAAAATCCTGGCATTGGAGCACCCACAACTTCTTGAGGCCAGCAGTTCCACTGATTAAAAATTGCAAGCTGAGAAGAGAATTTTTCCGACATCCTATCCTCTGACCAGTTTCTCCTCAGTCTAAATTCTTACATGAGAAGTAACATTTGTCTTCTGATTAAAGTTCTTTCCAAGGCCCGCGGATCATTTAGGATTTTTTCCCCACGTGATTTTTTTCGTGTTTAATAAGGTCAGAACCACGAGCAAAACATTTTTCACACTTGGGGCATTTATAGGGTTTCTCTCCAGTGTGGATCCGTTAATGAGAAGTGAGGGAGCTGTTCTCGCTGAAACTTTTCCCACACTCCAAGCATTTATAGGGTTTCTCCCCCGTGTGAGTTCTCCGGTGTATACTCAGCTGGGTGTTACAAATATAACCCTTTCCACACTCCGAGCATTTGTAAGGTCTCTCTCCCGTGTGGTTTCGTCCATGCCTGATCAGGTCCGAACTGCAAACGAAGCGTTTCCCACACTCCGGGCACGCAAAGGGTCTCTCGCCGGTGTGAGCTCGTTGGTGCCTACTCAGTTGTGAATTCCAGCTGAAGCACTTCCCACAATCCGAGCACCTGTAGGGTTTCTCCCCTGTGTGAGTCCGTTGATGGATAGCAAGGTTTTCTTTCCGATTGAAGCATTTTTCACACTCCGGACATTTATAGGGTCTCTCTCCGCTGTGGGTTCTCTGATGGATGTTGAGTTGCCTGTTGCAAACAAAGCACTTCCCACACTCCAGGCATTTATAGGGCTTCTCTCCGGTGTGATTCCTTTCGTGGATCAGGAGCTCGGAGCTGCAGACAAAGGATTTCCCGCAGGCCAGGCAGATATACGGCCTCTCTCCGGTACGCAACATTTGATGTCTACTTAGCTGGGAATTCCATACAAAGCTTTTCCCGCATTCTGAGCATTGATAGGGTCTCTCCCCCGTGTGAGTGCGTTGATGGAGGGCCAGGTTTTCCTTCCGGTTGAAGCACTTTTCGCAATCCGGATATTTGTAGGGCCGCTCCCCAGTGTGAATGATGCGATGCCTGCTTAACTGAGCCCCCTCGGTAAAACACTTCCCGCATTCCAGGCACTTATAAGGCCTCTCTCCCGTGTGAGTCCTTCGATGGATACTCAGTTTGGTGTTCCGGAAGAAACATTTCCCACACTCATCACATTGGTAGGGTTTCTCTCCCGTGTGTTGCCTTCTGTGTCTCCTCAGATCCGAACGGTAAAGGAAGTTTTTCCCACACTCGGGACACGTATAGGGCTTCTCCCCCGTGTGAGTCCTTTGGTGCTGGGCGAGGGCTGCGCTGGAGCTGAACGATTTCCCACACTCTGAGCATTCGTAGGGTTTCTCCCTTGGTTGACTCTTTTTATGAATCATTAGGTTTCTCTTCCGGTGGAAGCCCTTTCCCCACTCCGAACATTGATGGGGTTTGTCTCCAGTCTCTGAGAGCTGATCTCCGTCTGATTTTGCCCTCTGATTGGACCGCTTTCCAGAAATCCGACATTGTCTTCTTACAAGGGTTCTTTTTTGTATTGACTGATGGTCAATTTTGGCCTTCCTTTCATCACCTTGTGAAATAAAGATTGGGGAAAAATGGTCACAGCGTAAGTCTGTAAATGAGCTTCCTTTCGTTAAATAATCCACACTAGAGATTTAAGGTGGATGGAAGAATGGAAAACATTGAAGATGGGAAGTGGGGTGATCTTATCACACATGCTTCAGAGGTATTGACAGGAGACTAAATGATGAAGGTGTCAGGATTCGGGCAGTTAATCCAATTAAATCATGAGCCTTGAGCCACACTCCCAAAATGAAAAAGGATTTATTTGAAGGTAACATTCTATGTTACCGGCATTTACCTGGGCATAGCCAACTCTGAGGTACATAATCCACTGTCACCCTTGATCCTGCCCCCGCCCCCCGGGTATATCATCCAATGAAACACATCCATAGCCAAGAGTCATCAATCATGTTCTCCAATTAATTTTTTTGTAAGGCAGAAGCTTCCGTCATCTAATCTGTGTTTGAAGAAAATATGAATGGAATGTACTTTCGATTCCACCCTGCCACATGCTCTTTGAAACTCCCTCCCCGCTTCTTTCTGTTGTCAACTATAAAACATGTATACAAAATGTTTTATAAGTTGACAGAAGGATTATATACATGGTGGAGCAAATACTACAATGCTAACAATCTTAATTGTAATATATATATATTGTTACTATAATGATAGGAGTTGGATTAATGCTATTTTATACAAAATCCCAAGGAAGGAATATGGGAAATATTCCAAAAATCAACAAGAACAGAAAAATTAAAATGTCAAGAGATGATGGATAGAAATAGAATACCTACTAATATAAGATTTGTGTTATTAAGATTTAGAATCAAGGTAGAAATTAGAAAGGGGGAAAATATTATGCATATTCCTATGTAATATTTTAAAATCAGTATGTAAAAGATAGGATTAGAAATTGAAAGATGAGTCTGTAATGTATAATGTTTTTATAATGATGTGAGGATGATTAATGCAACTAAGATTACTAAAATTGTCAATATTATTACTATTATTTGGCATCAAAGCTAAGGATATCCAGATTTCACACTGTTCGTATATTCAATACTTATATATATTTAAAAATAAAAAAAATATATGCAAAAAAGGAGAGTAAAATGCGAAGGGGCATTTGAAATGAGCAGGGTACAGGAGGACTGGCTTATGGGGAACTTGATTCAATTCCCAGCTCTGGGTATATCTCTGGGTAAGTCCTCAACTTACAACAGTTCACTTAGTGATCGTTGAAGTTACAATGGCACATCCCCATAGTCACGTGATCAAATTTCAGACAACTGACTCGTATTTAGGAGGGTTGCAGTGTCATGGAATCAGGTGATTCCTTCTGTGACCAGAACAAGCAAAGTCAATGGAGAAGCCAGCTTAACAACTGTGATACTAACTTAAAAATGCCTGATCTAGGATTCCTCAACAGCACGAAGCCGACTCCTCATTCCGATAAACCCCTTTTATTTAGTTTACAGTGAATTCTTCTCCAGCAAAGTCCTGGCCAACAGTCTTTCAAGATATTTCAGTATTACAGACCTTTATCAGGCTTGGAGTTGCCAGGCTGATATCTTTCAGAGACCACACTGTAGCAGATAATAATTGGCAAGAATGCAGGAACAGATCCTCACCCAAATGAACTAATTGTCTCCTGCAAAACCCCACTCCCCTTTCGCTCCTCTTTTATTCTCTATGGGAGGGGCCGTTCACCATCCACCTGTGGCTTTACTCCCAAGTTGGCTCTAGTTCCTTAGCTGTTCCCTTCTTCTGGCAGCTCTGTGCATGCGCACTTTGGGAACAGGCTCCAGCTGTTCTTCTGCCTCACTGATCTCCGACTCCGAAGGCAGCTGATAACTGTCAGATGGCCCTGGCCCCATCTCTGCCTCCAATGCAGAGCACTTGTCAGAGCCTTCGCCAGACTCTAGGACTGGTCCATGTTCCTCCCCAACCTCCTCACTGTTTGAATCTGCTGCCAGCTCCGCTGGCCACTGGCAGGCCACAACAAACAACTGCGGCGATTCTCTTAACAACTAGGGCAAGAAAGGAAATAAAATGGGGCAAAACTCATTTAACGACTGTCTTGCTTAGCTGCAGAAATTCTAGGCTCCATTGTGCCATACATCGAGGGCTACCTGTACCTGTCAACTCATAACACATTTTGTATACACGTTTTATAGTTGACAACAGAAAGAAAGGGGTGGGGTTTCAAAGATCAGGCAACAGTGTGGAACCAAAAGTACATTCCATTCATATTTTCTTCAAAGACTGATTCGATGGCTGAAGCTTCTGCCACGAAAAAAATCTAATTGGAGAGCATGATTGATGACTCTTGGCTATGGACATTTTTCATTGGATGATACATCCAGAGGGGTAGGGGGGAAAAGCAAGATCAAGGGTGTCAGTGTCTCAAAGTTGGCTACGCCCAGGTTAGTGCTGGACATAGAATGTTAACTTCAAATAAATCCTTTTTAGTTTTGGGAGTGTGGCTCAAGGCTCATGATTTAATTGGAGTAACTGCCAGAATCCTGACTGTACCCTTATAGGTTGTGTGAATGCAAACAAAGTGAATCAGACAAAGTTTGGCTGACCTCTGCCACTGAAATATTGCTAATTTAATACTGTGTTTCCTCAAAAATTAAGACCCTGTCTTACAATTTTTTTGCCACCAAAAAAGGCACCAGGTCTTATTTTCAAGGGATGTCATCCACTGATTAACCTCACTTGCATGTGTCACTCTTGGCCTCTGTTGAGGTAATTCCCCGTTAGGAGAATGAGTGCACACAGGGAGACGTAGTGAGAGTGGTGAGGAATAATACAGAACCAGCACACAGATACACTGTATAATAAAATGTAGGTTTTTACTTCCAGTAAATGGTTAAGCAAAGTCCAACAAGCAGTCCAAGTCATTCACGGTTAAAGCAGTCAGTTTTCAGTCCAGGGATAATCCAAATAACAAAATACAGTATCATAAACAGTTTAGTAACAGACTTACATCAAATCCAAGAAGAACTATGATCAGCAACAGTCAATAGGGAAATGCAGGAACAGCAACACTCTCAGCAACAACAGAACAGAACAACCCAGGTTTCTGGCTCCATCTTACGGCCGTTTGAGGAACCACACCCAATTACAATTTTAGCATTCCCTTAAAGAGACAGTATTAAAATGTCTATCCTGGTTTATGTATTTTCCAACCCAACTGTTAGGTGACTTACAATCCTAACAGCCTCCTCTTCGCTGTCAGAGGCCTTCATTAACTTCTTCTGCAGTTGGCCAGGCTTTCCTGAAGGCCTCTGCAGCAGATAACAGAGCTCTGGATCGATCTGGTGCTTTGTAATCAACTACAAAGGCCTTCAGGAAAGCCTTGCCAGCCTTGCTGGCTGCAGAAGAAATGGACCGGCAAGGCAGGTGTCGGGGTATGCGAGGCCTGGCTACAACTGTCCAAAGGTAAGTAGTAGGGCAACTCCACCTCCCATCCCCACCCTAGCTTAATTTTTACCCATCCACTCAGGAGTGGGCGGGATCTTAATTAGGGCTTATTTTGGGAGTAGGGTTTATATTGGGCACACGTGTAAAAAGCAAGCTAGGACTTACTTTCAGGGTAGGTCATATTTTTAGGGAAACAGGGTATTTAAACATATCTCTAAAAATGTGATTGGCATTTATTATAAAAGAAAGATGGATCCTTACCAAGAGAGGCCACAATCCCACCAATCAGCTCCATGACCTCCCTGTGCAGAGCTTTCTGGTCAGGATCCAGCAGCGCCCACTCCTCTTCAGAGAAATGCACATCCACCTCCTCCAAGGTTACACAACCCTGCAAGAAACAAATGGCACTGTTTAGACCAGGGCTCCCCCAAACTTAGCAGCTTTAAGACTTGTGGACTTCAACTCCCAGAATTCCCCCTCTAGTCCTATTAGCTCAGGAATTCTGGGAGTTGAAGTCCACAAGTCTTAAAGCTGCCAAGTTTGAAGACCCTTGATTTAGACCCAAAGGCTAACACAACACTAGCTTTGCTTCCACCAAATTCCTTTGCTTGCAAAAGGCATTGAGATCATCGCAGTGAGGGGAGAGAGAGATATTCAAATACAGGAAAGAGAACGGGTGATCCAGTCACCAAGATTGCCTCCAGATCGATTTTCCAAGAATTTCCTTCTTCAATCAGCTTACTTGTATCAACTGCACATCAGTTGTTTCCCATTCACAAAGAACCGGTCGCCGAGAGCTTATTCCCAGCATCCTGACACCATCTGTAAATTTAAGAGGAGACCTAAGTCACCATTATACAGTTATTACACTAATCAAAATATAAACCCAATTTCGTCTCACTAGGTATCAGTCCCACCTCAACTTAAAGCAAGAACGAATCCTTGCCTCCATTTTTTGAGAAAGGTATCATTTACTGAAGGTCAAGTGATATATAGTAAAGCAAAGCCAGAACTGATGTCTGCACTCCAAATCCCTACGCTTGTTGTGGTTTGCCAGCAGCTGGTGGAGACCGGCAGTGGAGCCGGACAGTGAGGAAGAAAGGGGATCAATGAGGGAGTCTGGAGAGGACTCGGATGACGGTCCTGTGTCCAATGCAGGGATGAGGCCAGGACCATCTGGGAGTGGGGTGCTGCCTTTGGAGCCTTTGGAGCCTTCGGAGTCTGGCAGCAGCAAGGCAGAGGACCCAGGGGAGCCTGTTCCCAGTGTGCAGGTGCACAGAGCTGCTAGAGCAGCTGAAACAGAAGGGGCAACTCAGAGTAAGGCTGCGAGGTGATTGCCCCTCCCATAAGGGGTAAAAGTCAGACCTCAAGGACGAACTCTTTGCAGGAAGCAAAGCAATTCAATACATTCCGAGTCCTCATTGAAGCTCTGTGTATTCTAGTCATTTTTTTCTGATACTTCAGTTGGGTTCTGTTATAATTAATTTGGAGACTTCTGTTTTTGGTAACATTCCCCAGCACTGACAAGCATGGGCTTATCTTGGGGAACTAGTTTTTAATTAGTTCTGGCTGGAAATGAAAGTAATTCCCAGCATTGCATTAAAATAGGTTTTGCTTTTCAAACAAGTTCGTGTTGAAGTACGTTTGACGAAGTACGTCTGGGTCAGAACAACACTATAGCTCAGGGGTCTTCAAACTTGACAGCTTTATTAAGATTTGTGGACTTCAACTCCCAGACTTCCTCCTCCAGTCATGTTAGCTCAGGAATTCTGGGAGTTGAAGTCCACAAGGCTTAAGGTGGCCATGCTTGAAACACATGAATCTAAAACAAGTCTTCCTACTTGACAGCTTTAAGACTTGTGGACTTCAACTCCCAGAATTCCTGAGCTAGCATGACTGGAGGAGGAATTCTGGGAGTTGAAGTCCACAAGTCTTAAGGTGGCCATGCTTGAAACACATGAATCTTAACCAGGGGCCTTCCTACTTGACAGCTTTAAGACTTGTGGACTTCAACTCCCAGAATTCCCCCTCCAGTCATGTTAGCTCAGGAATTCTGGGAGTTGAAGTCCACAAATCTTAAACTTGCCAAGTTTGAAGACCTTTGCTATAGCTTTTCCCTCACAGATGCTTCCCATTGCTGGTCCCCTCTATCGTCCAATCAGTTTGAAAAGAGGCATTTTTGAAAGTCACTCTTGCAGCTGCTTTCTTCTCCCAGGGAAATGTCCTTGAGCAGGGGCCCCCAACCTGTGGGTCACAGCCCACTACCGGGCCTTGGCCTAATTGCCACCGGGCTGTATGAGTGGCCGGCCTGTGAGTGAGTGTTCGCGCACATGCATGGCCCCACATTCCCTTTACAACAGTGATACCAACTTAGCAATGCAATGTTAACAGTGCAATGATTCACTTAACAGCTGTGGGGAGAAAGATGGTAAAATGGGGCCAAAACTCACTTTAACAACTGTCCCGTTTAGCAACAGAAATGTTGGGCTCAATGGTGGTTGTAAGTCGAGGACTGCCTGTACAATTTCATGTGGGATGTTTCATAAAGCGGCAGGCGCCTTCTCTACAGGACTATGTGGAGAGGGGGGAGGGAGGGAGGGAGAGGAGGGGAGGAAAGGAAAAGAAAGAAGGAAGAAGTGAGGTACAGAGGAAGGAAGGAGGCAGGAAGGTAAAGGAAGGGAGGGGGAAGGGACAGAGGGACGAAGGAAGGAAGTAAAGAAGGAAGGGATGAAGAAAGGAGGGAGGGGAGTGGGGAGGAAAGGAAAGAAGGAAAAAAGAAGGAAAAGGAAGGAAGGGAGAGAAGGGGGAAGGGAGGGAGAGGAGGGGAGGAAAGGAAAGAAGGAAAAAAGAAGGAAAAGGAAGGGAGAGAAGAAGGAAGGGGGAGGGGAGGAAAGGAAAGAAGGGAAGGAGGGAGGGAGAAAAGAAGGAAGAATGAATGAAAGAAGGGAGGAAGAATGGAGGGAGGAGGGAGGGGAGGAAAGGAAAGAAGGAAAAAAGGAAGGAAGGGACAGAGGGAGGAAGGGAGGAAGGGGAAGGGAGGAAAGGAAAGAAGGGAGGGAGGAAGAAGGGAAGCAGACAGAAATTAGGGAGGGAGGGAGGGAGGGAAGGAAGAAGGAAAGAAGGAAGAAGGAAAGAAGGAAGAAAGAAGGAAGAAAAGAGGGAGGGAGGAAGGAAGGAAGGAAGGAAGGAAACCAAGCGAAATCTCTTTCCTCCATCCCCTCTTACCCATCCAGGGGGAGGCGCCATCTCCCTCCTGCCTGCCGCCCCCTCTCCACAACCTGGAGATGCTCACCATCGGGCTCTCCTCCGCTTCGGGTCGATCAGCTCCAGCTCGGCAAGGCTCGGCGGGGCGCCAGGGGATTCTTCCCCAAACCCCCAAAACTTTAACCTTAGACTGTCTACTATTGACCTCACCCCTTTCCTAAGAGGCCTGTAGGGGGCGTGCATAAGTGCACCAATGTGCCTCCTGTCCGTGTCCTATTGTTTCTTTTTTATTTTTCTTATATGTACCCATTTCATGTATTCATAACTATGTTTATACTTATACCTGTTATCTTGTAAGCGATTGACGAATCAAATAAATCAAATCAAATCAAATGCGAAAGCCCCTTCCCAGCTTTGCGCTCCTCACCGCCGCCGCCACTCCTGCCGCTGCCCAGGTGGTAGCAGCAGCAGCACCGGCTAAACGGAGCAGGCGGAGAGGGCGGGGAAGGCTCCGGGAGGACGCCTGCTGAGGTCACTGGGCTGCAAGGGTTAAAGCGCACGAGCGGATTCCTAGAAGGGAAGGGGGGGGGAAATGGGGTTGGAGGTCCCCTCTAGCCCCACCTCCTCACTGCTTCTGCTACTTGGGGCTAGAGCTGGAAGGGAGGGACCTTGGAGGTCTTCTAGTCCAGCCCCCTGCCCCGAGCGGAGAGACCCTGTCCCATTTCAGCAGGACTTTTCTTAACGCCTGGGCCTGATGGGCACTTGCCCGTGGGCCCCAGGAGCATAGGGGCCCCCATACTAATCTGTGTATGTTAACCCTTCCATGCACCTTGTATCATATAAATGCAGCAACGTCTTTATTACATTTTACTGCATTTTTAAAAATTAATACTAACATGCATTAATAGAAATTAACACTCCTTTTTCCCTGTAGAAGTGCCAATAAAATAAATATATGTTTAATTTTATTGACCGTTTACATTTTTATTCCTTTTTTTAAAAAAAAATGTTTTTAACACAATAAATCTATTCCATTTCAATCATGTGTTGATTATGTACATATTTCATGTGCTTAACAATTACTAATAATATTCTTCTTAACAGTATAACAATATAATAATAATCACATTCATGTGTGTGTGTGTGTGTGTGTGTGTGTGTAATATTCATTATGTCTATTACACTAGTTTCTCTTATTGTTTTATAAATACGTCTAATCCCTTTTAATTAATTTTATTTTCTAACCATTTATAAAACAAGTCCTATACCATGTAATATTCGGATTCTTTTTCTTTAATTTCTAATGTTAATCTATTCATTTCTGCCCATTCAAATATTTGTTCAATTACTTTTTACTCTATTGGTATCTTATTGCTTTTCCAATTTTGAGCAAATACAACTCTAGCTGCTGTGAAAAAATGTATAATTAAGTATGATTTTTCTTTACTATAACCTTCTCATCACTCCTTATCACCCATCCCCTCCCACTTGTGACCGTAGCTTGTATCCTTACAATTTATATTGTCTGTTTCCTAGTATGATTTGATTGCTTATTGTACCCTATGACTATCATTAAGTGTTGTACTTGATGATTCTTGACAAATGTATCTTTTCTTTTATGTACAGTGAGAGCATTTGCACCAAAGACAAATTCCTTGTGTGTCCAATCACACTTGGCCAATAAAAAGAATTCTATTTTTCTATTCTATTCAGGTGCTACATTTTTATTCCTGTGAGTTGTCGTAGGGCCCCAGTACACTGCTTTGCCAGGGGTCCATAATGCTGTTAAGACTGTCCTGCATTTCAGACAAGTGTCTAAGGAGATTCTCAGTCACATCCAGTTGTCATAGTTGTCCCAAAGGTGCTTTTTTTTCCTTTTCAAGAGGCAACTGGACTTTCTGGTTTTTCTTTGAAGGTGTTTCGCTTCTCATCCAAGAAGCTTCTTCAGAGCTGGAAAAAGCACCTTTGGGATTTCAGACAAGTGACTGTCCGGTATCTCCTTAAAAACAGAGGTGGTATTCAGCAGGTTCTGACCAGTTCTGGAGAACCGGTAGTGGACATTTTGAGTAGTTCGGAGAACCGGCAAGTACCACCTCTGACTGGCCCCACACCCTTCTATTCTCTGCCTCCTGAGTGCTAGCTGATTGGCTGGGTCTTCTTTTGTTGCCCTGCACAAGAGAACAGAGCTGGAAAGCAGGTTAGTGGCATGGGAAAGGAATGGGGATTTTACAGTATCCTTCGCCTGTCATGCACTCCAAGGAGAAAGTGCTCCAAAGTACATTACTGAGTATTCCAAGTGCTTGATGGAAGTCAAATCCCATGTTTTACATCTAATGGGGCGACATAGCTATAGTTGAGGGGCGGCCACAGAAGAGGAGGGTGGAGTGTCAACTTGTCCAAAAAACCTGAGGGCAGGATAAGAGCAAGGGTGGAAATTAATCAAGGAGAGAAGCAACCCAGAACTAGGGATAAATTTCCTGACAGTGAGATCAATTAATCAGCGGAACAACCTGCCTCCAGAAGTTATGGATGCGCTGACCCTGGAAGTTTTTATGAAGAGACTGGACAACAACCTTCCTGGCCAAGGAGGTTGGACTAGAAGACCTCCAAGATCCCTTTCAACTCTGTTATTCTCATCAAAACATTATCAAAAAAGCACAACAAAGAATGTTCTTTCTGTGCCAACGCAGAAAGTTCAAACTGCCCAAGGAGCTGCTGATCCAGTTCTACAGGGGAACTATTGAGTCTGTCATCTGCGCCTCTATAACTGTCTGGTTTGGTTCTGCAACCCAACAGGACAGACACAGACTTCAGAGGATAATTAGGACTGCAGAAAAAACAATTACTACCCACCTGCCTTCCATTGAGGACCTGTATACTGCACGAGTCAAAAAGAGGGCTGTGAAAATATTTACAGACCTCTCACATCCCGGACATAAAACTGTTTCAACTCCTTCCCTCAAAACAACACTATAAAGCATTGCACTCCAGAACAACTAGACACAAGGACAGTTTTTTCCCGAACACCATCACTCTGCTAAACCAATAATGCCCTCAACACTGTCCAACTATTTACTAAGTCTGCATTACTATTACTATTAATCCTCTCATCCTTCCTTTCACCCATCTCCTCTCACATAAGACTGTATGACTGGTAACTTTGTTGCTTGCATACTTACATTCATATTGACTGTTTCCTAGCATGATTTGATTGCTTATTTGTACCTTCTATGACTATTATTAAATGTTGTACCTTATGATTTTTGATGAATGTTATCTTCACTTTTTATGTACACTGAGAGCATTTGCACCAAGACAAATTCCTTGTGTGTCCAATCACACTTGGTCGATAAAGAATTCTAATTCTAATTCTATTCTACCTTACGATTCTTGATGAATGTATCTTTGCTTTTATGTACACTGAGAGCATTTGCACCAAAGACAAATTCCTTGTGTGTCCAATCACACTTAGCCAATAAATAATTCTATTCTATTCTATTCTATTCTATTCTATTCTATTCTATTCTATTCTATTCTAACCTTATGATTCTTGACGAATGTATCTTTTCTTTTATGCACACTGAGAGCATTTGCACCGAAGACAAATTCCTTGTGTGTCCAATCACACTTGGCCAATAAAGAATTCTATTCTATTCTGTTCTGTGCCAAGGCTGGTTGACCCTGCAGCTTGCAGCCCAGAGATGTGTGGTGTGTGTGTGTCTGTGGGTGGGTGGGTGGAATCACCTCTCCCGTCAGATTTCTGCCTGCCACTCCCTCCTCCTCCCCAAGCTGGCAGAAGTCCTGAGAGGCTGAAGAGTTAAACTGACCGAGGTCCACTTCCCAGAAGGGAGGAGAGAAGCCATTGGAAGAAGGTGCGCGCTTGTCACTTTGGGGGAGGGGGGAAGGGCGCCGTTTCCACTTCCTCTCCAGTTGGGGGAGGGGGGGGAAGCGTGCAGCTGGGCTTCCAGAAGCCGAGAGTGGGGGGGTCCCCCCGTTCGAGCCGTGACGCCGGAAAGCCTGGGTAAACGACAGCGGTTTTGGGGGGTTAGGTAGGAAGAGAGAGAGAGAGAGAGAGAGATGCCCTTTGCAGCAACGGGCACGGGACCAGTGGCGCCCACCTTTGCCCCCCCAAAAAAAACAACCGGGGGGGGGGGAAGCTGTGCACGAGCCCGTGCAAGGGTGGAGGAAGAGGGGAAGCCCCTTTCGGCCCTTTTACCCCCCCCCCCCCAACATCCACACGTTGCACACAAGGCGATGTTCTTCGTTGGAGGCGGTTTAGCAAAGATTAGACAGCAACCTTCTTCGGACAGCTTTTCTCCGGAGGTTGTGGGTGATTCATCAACTGGAGGTTTTTAAAGAAGAGACCTATCTATCCTATCCTATCCTATCTTATGATTCTGGACGAATGTATCTTTTCTTTTTATATATACTGAGAGCATTTGCACCAAAGATAAATTCCTTGTGTGTCCAATCACACTTGGCCAATAAAGAATTCTATTCTATTCTATTCTATTCTATTCTATTCTATTCTATTCTATCCTTATGATTCTTGACGAATGTATCTTTTCTTTTATGTATACTGAGAGCATCTGCACCAAGACATATTCCTTGTGTGTCCATCACACTTGGCCAAGAAAGAATTATGTTCTATTCCTACTTCTACTCCTACTCCTACTCCTACTCCTACTCCTACTCCTACTCCTAATTCCATTCCATTCCATTCCATTCTTATGATTCTTGACTCTTGATAAATGTATCTTTTCTTTTTATGTACACTGAGAGTATCTTCATAAAGACTAATTCCTTGTGTGTCCAATCACACTTGGCCAACAAAGAATTCTATTCTATAACAGCAGGAAGTAACCATTTGTGCTCTTACACCCTGACTGTGATTGGAATTGATAAATTATGGGTGGATAATTTGGCCTAGAGATATGTACATGTTTTTTTTCTTTTCTTTTAATGATACTATAATTCCTTGCATCAGGGTGGAATCGGGGTGCATGGAGCTGAGTGTTTACTGGCCGGATACCCTTCCTGACGCCTAGATGGATTTCACAGCAGATATTTTTCTCTTTGTGCCCAGAGAGAGAGAAATATCTGCCGTTTCCTAGCATCGAACTGACAGCCTCCTGGTTGTGAGACCAGAGCTCCACCTCTAGGCCACCTCTAGGTTCACAGATATGTATGCTTTTATTTTGCACTTATGTGCCTAACGCTGGCCTTTCCGATTAAAAACACGCTTCCAAACTTGTGTTTTTCCAGGAGTTGCAGGAAGCTGGTCATGAGGCATAAAATAATGACGGAGAAGGGGAAAAATCCAGATGCAAAACCCGAAAGAGGATTCCAAGAGGGCCTCAAAGCTGGAGTCACCCTGGAGAAGGCAGGAAGAATGACGAAAGACTTCCAGGCTGGGAGTATGGAAGATTTTGCCAAAATAGGGGGCTCCAGTTCAGCCAAGAGCGAGGTGGGAGATCGGCGGCTGAAATATTTGGACCCCCGAGCTGCTCTGAAGGCCATGCAGTCCTCTAAGCAGGAGGACGTGGTTTCTGAACCGTGGGAGAACGCCAAGGCCTGCCTGGCTTCCTTGGAAGGAGCAGCTGAAACTTACTGGAGATACAAAGGATGGGTGGATCTCAGCAGAGAAACTCAAAAGGAGAACGAGTGGGCCAATGCTGCCAAGATGGATGACTACTGGAAGGTGGGCGAGGACGTCCTGAGGGAGGACTCGGCGGCCAACGACACCCAGCGAACTCTTTTCAGAGAGTTCCGTTACCGAGATGTGGAGGGTCCCCGCGAGGCCTGTAGCCGCCTCTGGTACCTCTGCCACCGGTGGCTGAAGCCGGAGAGGCACACCAAGGAGCAGATCCTGGAGTTGGTGATCCTGGAGCAGTTCCTGGACATCCTGCCCTCCGATCTCCAGAGGTGGGTCAAAGCCGCCGGGCCTCACACCTGCGATCAAGCGGTGGCCCTGGCTGAAGGCTTTCCCTCAGGACGGCCACAGGAGGTGAGACTTTAGAGAAAGCTTACTATCTAATGCAGGGGTCGCCAACCTTTTGGACTTCAGGAACCACCAAACTCATAATTTTAAATCCCTCAGACCAGAGACCCTAAGAACACCCCCCCTCCCCAAATTTCCCACTCCGTTTTCCTACCAATCGATCATTCTTTATTTGGGATCGCAGGATACCATCTCCAGCTCTGTTCTCGGGGGGCTGGGGGGGAGAGAGAGAGACTTTTGGCTTCATGCAAGGAAAGCAGCAGAAGCAGCAGAAGTCTTTCTTTCTCTCCCCCAAACTCCACCAAAAATGACTCTTTGCTGGCACAGCCTCTTGGAGCAGGATGCCTTGCAGGGTCCCAAAGACTCATTTCTGGTGGAGTTTGGGGAAGAGAAAGAAAGACTTTTGCTGCTTTCCTTGCATGCAGCCAAAAACAGAAGAAAGAAGCAGAAAGAAGCAGCCCGGTGGCCAGGCGAGGTGCATGGGGTGAGTGGAGCAAGTTCCCACTCTTCTCCCTTTACCCCCTCCCCTCACTACCTCATGTTGTTCACAATGCAAGCCATGTGGGCGGCGCAGCCTTGTTTTCCCGCGCAGCTTGGATTAATTGCTTTGGGGAGGACATTTCTCTGCGGACCACCAAAATTTTCTCACGGGCCACCAGTGATCCCTAGCCCACTGGTTGGCGACCACTGTTCTAATGGGAATAGGCTAGGGCTGGGGAGGGGTCCAAGACTATGGAGGGAGGGGGAAGTTAACTGTTCCAGGAAGATCAGACTAGGAAACCAAAGTCATGCTGTCAACTCGTAAAGCGTTCCTATGCCTGTTTCCAAATTGATATTAGAAGGAGGGTGGAAAGGCCTGAGGGAGCAGTGCTGTATATGAATGCCAGAAGCACATTCCATGCTTATCTGGTGGAGATTGTAGCCTAGGCTACTGGATCTTCTGCCCAGGAAAATCCTTCATTGGAGAGTGTGATTGATGACACCCAGCCCATGAACGTGTTTTGTTGGAGAATCTAATTTATGACACACCCAGAGGGGTGGGAGGAAACAGGGTGATAGGTGATAGTAAATTATGTGTCTCAGAGCTGGCTTCATACCAGAGTTGGTTTGTGCCAGACATGTTGCTCCTAATAAATCTTTTGAATTATTTTGAAGCTTGGCTTGAGGCTCATGATTTAATTAGGGCAATTGTCGGAACCCTGACACATACAGGCCAATATGGCTTTTATTATAGATCTGGTAATAGAATCTTGCAAGCTTTAATGTGCTTTCTCCTCTCTCACTCTGTGAGTGCCCTGAGTCAGCCATATTGGAATTCTGAGAGTTGAAAGTCCACAAGTCATAAAGGGGTCATAGTTCCCCATCTCGGCTTTAGGAGTACTACGAACACCATCACCCCCTTTTCTTTTCTTTTTCTTTTTGAGGAACCCATATGATCTCTGGATGTGATGGGTCTTTATGTGGGGGAAGAAACTGGCACCCTCACTTTGTGGAATCTCCCCAACCTACTTTCCCTCCTCTGTTTCTCGTTGCTAAATATAAACTTTTGGGGTTGTTTCAGGGACCAGGTTTGGTGCAGGAGGTGCCTGAGGGGTTTTCCATGGCCGAGCAGACTCCGACAGGGACTGGAGAGAGACAAGCTGGTGCCGCCGGAGTCAAACAGGAGCAGGACGATGGCAGCGACACAGAAGGTAAGGGCTCGTGGCGGGTTGCTGTCTCCGAGATGCCTGGATTTTCAGAAGTTGTTTCTTTCTTTTTAATTTTAAAAGAAAAATTTATTAGAGATTTAAAAAAGAAAAACACTGTACAATACATCAAATACAACCTTACGTTGTAGAGAAAATCTATATATACAAATACATAATAAATAAACATATAAAACATATGCTTCTAATCAACTAAGACAGTGTGCTTTTCCCTTGGTAATAATTTTACTACTATTTGTTTCTTATTTGGTAAACATTCTTAACTACTCCATTCATCAAAAACATATTTTTTAATTTCCTTAGGAATAAGGAAGACTCAAGGTATATTACAGCTTGGGATAAATGGTATAAGTGGATTAAAGAGAAAAAAAACAAAAAAATAATAATTCAGAAGTTGTTTCAAGCAGAACATCAGCCCTTCAAAGTAGGCCAGGTCAAGAAACAAATCTTGCAGGATTCTTGTGGGATAAATTAGCAGAACCATTAGCAGAACCATTAGCAGAAGCCTGTCCCAAACCTTTACTGTTCCTTTTTTAAGGATAACAAGGAAAGTGTCAGCATTGGAAGCCATATTGAAACCAGATGCTCCCACGCTGCCACATTTCGAGCCTGGGGAAGTGGGAGGGAGGAATTTCTTGGAGTGTATGTAGTTAGACATAATAACATTCTTTTTCTAATTCAAGGTCATGTTATTTTGCACGTGAGGGGAAGTCTCGAGTTGAGACGGATGGTGATCGGGGCATGTGATGTGATGATGGGTGCAGGGGTGGATTTTGTAGTTTTTACTTATTGCGAAGAAGCCCGGAACTTTCAGATTCGGGATTCCCCAGCTGAGCCAGTTTGCTATCCAAAATAAAAGGAACTTTTGAGAAGATATCTGTCTTGGAGTTATTGGTTGGAGTGGAGCTTTGCTGGAACGCTGACAGCAGGGTTGTTGTCAGTCTCTCTCCCACTTTCTACTTACTCAGGGCTGAGAACAGTTTCTCCTCTCCAGCCTGTTTATCAAGACCAGAGATAAATTATTCTAGCATGTTCCCCCCGAAAAAAAGACCTATCTAAAAAATAAGCCCCAAGTTGATTTTTGAAATGGGAATCTTACTTTAGGATGGATGGTGATTGGACCATGTGATGATGTGATGGCTAAGGAGGGATGGATTTGTAGTTTTGACTTTTGCAAGGAAGCCCGAAAACTTTTGAGAGATGTCTGCCTCGGAGTTATTGATTGCAAGGGAGGGTTGTTGGAACGCTGACAACATCATAGTTGAGAAATGGCTTGGAACCATCTGATTGGCCAGTTGGAAAATGGGATATTGGGACTTCGATGTGGCAGCCATGCTCTGCTTGGTTTCTTGAGTAATCCTTTTTTCTCTCTGTCGCTCCCCACAGATGACAAGTGGGTGATTGAGACAAGGCAAGGGGATCTCCATTTGGAAGACACCGAGCCAGTGAAATTGTGCGCCCGCCCCTTGCAAGAACCTTATTGGTCGGAAGAAGATGGAGACGGCCCTGCAGCTCTTGGGGATGGAGCTGGCCAGAAGAATGAGGACAACCCTGGTCAACACAGACCTGAAGGGTTTCCTCCAGCAGAAGAAGACGGGGACTCAAGTCAACCCGCCGTAGCCCGAAGACGGCATGGAAGTCGGGAAAAGAAGACCTGTGCCGTGTGCAGCAAGACTTTCAGCCGGAGCACGGTGCTCGCCGCCCATCAGAGGACCCACACGGGCGAGAGGCCATTCATGTGCCAGAATTGTGGGAAATGTTTCAGCTTCAAGTCCACCCTGGTTGCCCACGAAAGGACCCACACAGGAGAAAGGCCCTACACCTGTGATCTGTGCGGGAAGAGCTTCACCGTCAGCTCGGTCCTCACCAGACACTACCGCGTCCATGTCGAGAAGAAGCTCTTCAGCTGCGCTGAGTGTGACAAGAGCTTCACTCAGAAGTCTCAGCTGCTCAGCCACCAGAAGATCCACGTGAGGGAGAAGCCCTTCAAGTGTGCCCAGTGTGGAGAAGGTTTCAGCCGGAGCTCCAGCCTCAAGAAGCACGAGGGTTCCCACACGGGAGAGAAACCCTTCAAATGCCCCGATTGCGAGAAATCCTTCAACACGTCTTCCCAGCTGGTCAAGCACCACCGAGTCCACACCGGGGAGAGGCCCTACACCTGTTCGGAATGCGGGAAGAACTTCAGCCAGTGGCAGATTCTGATGGTGCACCAAAGGACTCACACGGGCGAGAAGCCCTTCAAGTGTGCCACCTGCGGGAAATGCTTCTCTGATCGGGCCGTCCACATCCGCCACCAGAAGGTCCACACGGGGGAGAGGCCTCACCAGTGCCCCACTTGTGGGAAGAGGTTCACCCACCGCACCGTCTTGGTGAAGCACCAGAAGATCCACGCCCGAGAAGCTCTGAGCTTAGCCAAATCGCAAGAGGAGCTGCAGCGCGGCGAGGAAAACTTCACAAAAGTTTGCAAGGTGGACAAAGGCTCAACTTTGAACAATGCCAATGGGCAACACTCTTCCTCAAGCCTTGCCTAACTTTTTTTTGGGGGGAGGGGCTTCCAGATGCATCCAGAGCCCACGGTCTTCCTGGCTAAAACAGATGGGAGTTGCAGTCCATTAAAGAAAACCGGGTTGGCCTGATAGCACAGGACTCGGCTGTATTGTGCGAAGATGTAGATGTATCAGACAATCAGGATGACTACAATCACATTGTGGCAAGCAGTCATTTTCCCAGCGCTGAGCATGATGGGATAGGCAACACTTGATACCTGCGGGGATCCTACACCCCTTGGTCCCCTCATTGTCAGGATTCCGGCATTTACCCCCATTTAAATCATGAGTCTCGAGCCAAACTTCCAAAATTTCAAAAGGATTTATTGGGAGTTAACATGTCCGGCTTTGCCTGGGTGTAGCCAACTCTGAGACACATCGTTCATTGTCAGCCTTGACCCAGGTTTTCCTCCCACCCCCTGGGTGTATCGTAATTCATATTCTCCAATGGGATACATCCATAGCCAAGAGTCATCAATCATGTTCTCCAATTAGAATTTTGCACAGCAGAAACTTCAGTCACCTAGTTATTATCTTTGAAAACATTTATGGAATGCAGTTTCGGTTTGCAAACTGTTGCACTGCTCCCTTTCCCCTCCCTTTCTGTTGGCAACTCTGAAAGACTTTAGAAATATTTTATGAGTTGACACACATCTTCCATGTTGTGACTGTCTCTGTGTGTGTTTCAGATGAAAATTGCCGGTGTTGTAGTCGAGTCGTGGCGAAGTCAATTTTTTCAAAGCCTACTTTAGCTATGCATTACAGTGATAAAGGCAGCAGTTAATGAGGACAGATTAAGCCCTTCCATTTGTATACAAAACATCAATTAGTAGAAGAGAATGTGTCCAACAGAGAAACCACCTCATTTCTTTTTGTTCAATTCCCCATCACAATGTTGTTTTGTTGCCACTGTTCTTTGGTGGTTGGTCTCCACGTTTCTCATTTTGGACACCAACATGCTGTTGTGTTTCTGTATGATAAGGATAAGAGGATAATGTATAGCACAGAAATGGATTAAAGCAAACATTAGAAGTGCCTCATAATTAGCCTCTCTCTAAGCTTGCCTTTTGTTTGCTAATGCAGTTGCTGCCAAATATGTTTTCATTGTCTATTCACTGCAGGATAAGGCCTCTTCAGCATGTTTCCAATCAATCCAGTCCTGAGGGAGGGTCGTTTTTGAGGTTGTATTGGCAAGTGGAAGCTATAGACCAGGGGTGGGATTCTACCAGTTCACACCTATTTGCTAGAACCGGTTATTAACATTCTCAGCAGTTCGGAGAACCTGTTGTTAGAAGAAATTACTGGCCTAATCCTGTAAGGAAGGCAGGAAGGAAACATTCTGGTGTTGCTTACAGAAACTGCCTCTCCGTTAACCCTTATTACATTCTTGGCAGGACAAGTCTTCCTGTCTTAGGAGCCTCTCTGGAATTTTTTTCCCCCTCCTTTGCTGGTACTTTGCTTGTCTGGAGTGACCATTCAAATTCACAATGGCACTGAAAAAAGTGACTTATGACTAATTTTCACACTGACTGTTGCAGCATCCCCACAGTCATGAGAGGCCAGGCGAGGTGATGCATGCCTCGATATGAGTGATGTTGAGTTGGCCCCACCCAGCCAGTCACATGACCACAACCAACTAAGCCACGCCCACAGAACCGGTTAAAAAATTTGAATCCCACCCCTGTATATACCATAATCTGCTTACGCCGGTCCAATGCGGGTTGGCAGATGTGATCAGTGTTAATCAGGGATATCATGGCCTGTTCTTCTTGGGAGGCCCTTCTGGATATATACATGTCTGATGATATAACCCACACAAGCCCCTTCGCCTCATCAAGGCCCCGCTCATAGGAATGTGTGTGTGTGTAAAAGAAGAAACAGACTTCTTGCGATCTCCAGAACTAAAATTATATTTATTATACTTACTAAGCTTTCATCAGCCTCTGCTGACATCATCTGAGTACTAAGCTACCATTAGAGAGATCTATGCCTTTATATATCATTAATCAATTTAGCCCTTGCATGTGTAATAGGCCCTTCCAACAGCCTCCCACCTGTAATTAATTCTATTGTTTTTGCTTCCATCTGTTTCTTCTTTTACAAGTATACTTGGAACTTGTATTTTTAGAATACACACACAACACACCGTAAAGGTAAAGGTTCCCCTCGCACATACGTGATAGTCATTCCTGGCTCTAGGGGGCAGTGCTTATCTCGGTTACAAAGCTGAAGAGCCAGTGTTGTCCAAAGACGTCTCTGTGGCCATGTGGCCGGCAGGACCAAGTGCCGAAGGTGCATGGAACACTGTTACCTTCCCACCAAAGGTGGTTCCTATTTTTCTACTTGCATTTTTACATGCTTTCGAACTGCTAGGTTGGCAGAAGCTGGGACGAGTCACGGGAGCTCACTCCGTTACGCGGCGCAAGGGATTCGAACCGCCGATTTTTCTGATCGACAAGTTCAGCTCTTAGTCACTGAGCCACCACGTCCCATATATAGACATACATGTAAATAAAAACAAGGCAAAAATCAAGTACTGTAATGAATATTAAGTAAATAAATATAGAGAGTGAGACAGATAGATTATGGCCTATATTCCTCCCACATGCCAAAACAACCTCAAAAATGGCCCTCAGTTCCGTATTGGTCAGAAACATGCAGAAGAGGCCATCCTCCTACGGTGGATAGACAATGGTTAAAATGATGATATATTTATATCCATTGATTGATTTACTTGCCTTATTTTTATTCAATTGACTGCTTTAGTTAACGGCTCAAATCTTTTAAGTGAGCAGACGACCACAAGGTCATATAACCAGAGGTGGTATTCAGCCGGTTCTGACCAGTTCTGGAGAACCGATAGCGGAAATTTTGAGTAGTTCGGAGAACTGGCAAATACCACCTCTGACTGGCCCCGCCCCCATCTATTCTCTGCCTCCCATTGAGTCCCAGCTGATCGGCTGCGTCTTCTTTGGTTGCCCTGCATAGGAAGAATGGAACTGGAAAGCAGGTTAGTGGTGTGGGGAAGGAATGGAGATTTTGCAGTAACCTTCCCCTAGGAGTGGGGAGGGATTGGGGATTTTATAGTATTCTTCCCCTGCCATGCCCACCAAGCCACGCCCATCAAGCCACACCCACAGAAGGGGTAGTAATTTTTTTAAAAAATCTCACCACTGCATACAACCACTGCATACAACACAAACATGTTGCAAGGCTAAATCGTTAGAGCCCACAAAATAAAATAGTGTAAATATCTGGTAAGAAACTTGTGGCTTAGTGTGGGTTTGAACCTTGCCAAGAATGGGTTCTTCTGCCCAGAGCTCTTCTCCGAAGGGAAATGGGCAATTAAGAAATATGAAAAACAAACAAAAATACTCAATAAATCAAGATCCAGAATTGACAGCTGTGCACTTCCACTGCCCAGGCCAGGTGGCTTCCTCTGGCAAGCGGAGCATCATCGAACCGCGCTGCCTGCTGCACCTGTTCTAAAGCTTTCGTGTTCGGGACCCAGTGAGAAGAAAAAGCAGGAATCCCCGTCACCAGCTGGCCAGGCAGGCAGACAAACCACTGCTGGGCCTGCTTGGCATCTGCTTTGTGTTCTGACCTAGGCTCTCCCAGCAGCACGAAGCTGAGTCTTCCTTCTGATAAACCCATTTTACTTCGTTTATAGTGAATTCCTCTCCAACAAAGTCCCAGTCAATAGTCTCTCAAGTTATTTCACAATTACAGACCTTTATTAGCCTTGGAGAGGTGCCAGGCCGATATATTTCAGAGGCCTCACTGTAGCAGACAATACTTGGCAAGATCTCCCAAATGAACTAATTGTCTCCTGCAAAAGCCCACTCCCCTTTCACTCCTCTTTTATTCCCAATGGGAGGGGCCCTTCGTCGTCCACCTGTGGCTTTACTCCCAAGTCGACTCCTGTTCCTTAGCTGTTCCCTTCTTCTGGCAGCTCTGTGCATGCGCAAACTGGGAACAGGCTCCAGCTGTTCTTCTGCCTCACTGATGTCTGACTCCAAAGCCCTGGCCCCATCTCTGCCTCCGACTCAGAGCCCTCGTCAGAGCCTCCCCCAGACTCCAGGACTAGCCCACATTCCTCCCCAACCTCCTCACTGTCCGAGTCTGCTGCCAGCTCTGCTGGCCGCTGGCAAGCCACAATACTTTGTGCCCGTTTTGCTCCTTCTATTTTGCAAAGCTGCTCAGAAGGGTTAAGCTGACCCAGTTGCGTTGCCCAGAGTGGAGTCTGGGGAAAGGTGTGGGCATCGGTGAGGTTTGACTTAAAGGCAAGGCCCGCGAAAATGCAAAGGAAATATTAAAAAACATTGCAATAAAGAGTTTGTGCAGGTAGTCCTCAACTTACAACAGTTTAGTGACCGTTCAGAGTTACAAGGCACTCAAAAAAGTGACTTAGGACCGTTTTTCATCCCAATGACCCTTGCGGCATCCCCATGATCATATGATAAAACATTTAGATGCTTGGCAACTGGTTCATATTTATGAAGGTGGCTGTGATGACCCGGGGCATGGCACAAAATCAACAAAGTCAGAAAAATAGGTAAATTCCCTTTAATATCTCCAACTTGGCCTCAATGTCCAGTTATCATCGGAGAAAAAACACTCCCAAGAACAGTTTACAAAGGAAAGAAATGCAGTCCGAACCCAAAGTAAAGATAAATTAGAAATAACCAAACCGACACAAACCATGCTGATGTAATTAACATGACAGGGCAGGATGATAAATTGCAGACTTCCAAAAGATAACAAAGCACACACAGTTGGGAGGACGCCAAAACCCAGATAAGCCTCGACAAAGATAATGCACACTTTGCTTCCAACAAGGTGCTGTGTGCAAACGCCCTTCTTATATCATGTTCCCTCAGCTGCAACTAATGAAAGGGATCAGGGCCCTTTTCTCTCCCAAACGCCATGTTGCTCCCTTCTCTGTTCCTGCATGCCCTACGATGAAGAGGTGGCCCTGAGTCTTCCTCTGAATGCCCAGCCGGACTGTGCCCCTCCGTTTCTTCCACAGCCACGGGAGCCACACTCCTACTCTGTCAGCTGTTCCACCTCCCCTCAGAATCTGACTCCAACAAGGGCACGACAGTGGCAGGGTCTTGGGGTCATGTGATCAGCTTCTGCTACCTTCTGATAAACAAAGTCAGTGGGGAATCCAGATTTTCTTCATAGCTGTGTGACTAACTTCACAAATGTAAGGATTCCCTCAACAATTGCGGCAAGGACAGGTGTAAAATGGGGCAAAACTCACTGCACAAATGTTTCACTTAGCAGGATACATTTGGGGCTCACTTAGGGTCATAATGCGAGGACTACCTGTAGAAAAACCACCCCGGCTGGATGCCAAAAACAACAACCAAGAATAATAATTTCTCCTCCCCTTTACATCCTGTTTTCTGAGTTGTGATCTAAGAATAGACAAAGGTGTTCAAACTTGGCAGCTTTAAGACTTGTGGACTTCAGTTCCCAGAATTCTGAATTCTGGGAGTTGAAGTCCACAAGTCTTAAAGTTGCCAAGTTTGGAGACCTCTGATGTAAAGTTTTCTGGTGGATTGAGGCTCCTCCTCCTCAATTTAATCAACCCCACCCCACATAGTTTATTTGGTAATTAATGGATTTGGAATTAGCGTTGCTTTCGGCTGTTTTCGTATTTAGAACATCCAAATGTCTGGCTCTGTGATGCTCTACAAAATGTGGCCTTGTATAGAAACTTTCTCCACAATAAATGCATTTATAAGGCTTCCCTCCTGCGTGGGTCTTTTGATGGACGACTAGATTCGAATTCAGATTGAACCTTTTCCCACACTCCAAGCACTGATAGGGTTTCTCTCCGGTGTGGATCCTCAGGTGCCGGATAAGGGCGGAGTTGCAGGTGAAGCTCTTGCTGCAATGGGAACACACGTACGGTTTCCCCCCCGTGTGGGTCCTCTGATGGACGTCGAGCTTCGAACTCACGCTGAAGGATTTGCCACATTCCGAGCACTGGTACGGCTTTTCTCCCATGTGCGTTCGCTGGTGGGTGACAAGGTTGGAGCTCAAGACGAAGCCTTTCCCGCAGTCGGCACAATGGAAGGGTTTCTCCCCTGTGTGAATTCTCGGGTGGCAGATGTGCCCGGAGCTGCCGGTGAAGGTTTTGCCACACTCTATGGAGTCGAACGCTTTTTCTCCATGCTCTTTCTTGTGAGCTGCGAGACTTGACCCCAAATAAACGCTTTTGGGACGCTCAGAACATTTATAAGGCTCTGTACCTCCGTGTGTTCCCTGGTGGGCGTTAAGGCTCGACGCCACGCTGAACCTTTTCCCGCACTCTGAGCATTCGTAGGGTTTCTCTCTCGGATTCACGCCGAGTTGGGAGCTCACGCTGAAGGTTTTCCCACAATCGGGGGATTGGTGGGGTTTCTTCCCTGTGTGAGTGCGCCAGTGCCTGCTGAGGCTCAAATTGCAGCGGAAGGTTTTCCCGCAGGCCGTGCATCCGTACCCTTTGTCTCCCGCATGGATCCTCTGATGCCGGACGAGGCTGGAGCTGCAGGCGAAATCTTTCCCACAGTGAGGGCACGGGTAGGGTTTTTCCCCTGTGTGGATTCTCTCGTGGGCAATGAGGTTAGAGCTCTGGCTAAAACGCTTCCCGCAGGCCGAGGACGCGTAAGGTTTCCCTACCATGTGGATTCTTCGGTGGGAAACCAAGCTCGATTTCAGACGGAAGTTTCTCCCGCACTCCGGGCAGGAGTAGAATTTTCCTTCGGTATGGATCCGCTCGTGGGTGACGCGGCTTGAAATCCGCCGAAAGCTTTCCCCGCACACGCGGCATCTGTACGGTCTCTCCTCCAGGTGGATTCTCCGATGAGCAACCAGAGTCGATTTCTTGCCAAAGCTTTTCCCGCAACGATGGCACTTACACAGTTTCGCTCCGGTGTGGATTCTCTCGTGAGCAATAAGGTGGGAGGTACTTCTGAAACTTTTTTTGCAACGGCTGCAGACAAGTTTCCCCTCGCCTTTAGTTGCATTGTTTACATCGCCTGCTCCACTGTGAAGGGGCTGAGTCATGTTTTTCCTTGCCTGTTCTTCCTTTTTCGGCTTGTTTTCCAAATTCTCTCCCTCCTTCGGAGTGTGGGAATTGGATTTGCTGAACAGTTTTTCGCGTATGCCTAATGGGTCAGAGTTATCCAGGCTGGAAATGGCCTCCTTCTGCTCTTCCTCTTGAGACTTTGGCCTTTGAATTACTGAAACAACAAATTGAGTCAAGTGATTAGCCCATAAAGATGAGGAAAGACAGAAGAAAAACATAATGGCTTTCGAAATCTAAGGGACCGGTTTGGACAAAACTCAGCAGCAATTTTGTGTGCGGCTGTTGATAAAAATAGGATCGCCAACATAATCGCCAATGTCTGATGACGGATATGGTGTCAGCGTTCCAACGGACAAACTCCAAACCAATAACTCCAAACTAATAAAACAGGCATTTCCTCAAAGTTCCATTTTATTAGAGTTGTCATGTTGGTACATCTGGGATAACCCGAATCTGAGAGTTCCGGGTTTTCCCTTCCCAAAGCAAAAATCAAAGATTCATCCCCTGCACCCACCAGTTTATCAGATGGCCCAATTAATTCATCATCCCAACGGGAGACACCCCTCCAGACACTCCTCTCCTCTCCAGCTGCAGGGCAACATGTCCTTGATTCTCTGAAAAAGAATGTTGTTGTGTCTAATCTTCTATCTAATCTTCTACAGAGGAAATATTGAGTTCAACATCTGCACCTCTATAACTGTCTGGTTTGGTTCTGCAACCCAACAGGAGAGAGATAGACTTCAGAGGATAATTAGGACTGCAGAAAAAACAATGGCTACCAATCTGCCTTCCATCGAGGAGCTGTATACTGCACAAGTCAAAAAGAGGGCTGTGAAATATTTACATACCCCTCACATCCTGGACATAAACTGTTTCAACTCCTTCCCTCAAAACGACACCATAGAGCACTGCACACAGAACAACTAGACACAAGGACAGTTTTTCCCCAACACCATCACTTTGCTAAACAAATAATTCCCTCAACATTGTCCAACTATTACTACTGCACTACTATTACTGTTAACCTTCTCATCACTCCTTATCACTCGTCCCCTCCCACTTGTGACTGTATGACTGTAACTTTGTCACTTGTATCCTTATTGATATTGACTGTTTCCTAGTATGATTTGATTGCTCATTGTACCCTATGACTATCATTAAGTGTTGTACCTGATGATTCTTGACTCTTGACGAATGTACCTTTTCTTTTATGTACACTGAGAGCATTTGCACCAAGACAAATTCCTTGTGTGTCCAATCACACTTGGCCAATAAATAATTCTATTCTATTCCGTTTCCATTCCATTCTATTCTTATGATTCTTGACTTTTGACGAATGTATCTTTTCTTTTATGTACACTGAGAGCATCTGCACCAAGACAAATTCCTTGTGTGTCCAATCATACTTGGCTAATAAATAATTCTATTCTATTCTGATTCCGTTCCATTCTATTCTTATGATTCTTGACTCTTGATGAATGTATCTTTTCTTTTATGTACACTGAGAGTATTTGCACCAAGACTAATTCCTATATTTTTAAAAAGCGCCACTAGGTAGTGGCTTCTGCAGGGGATGGTTAAAGAAAACAGAACCTGGAAGTTGAGCGGTGAATTGGGAAGACATGGGCCCCAATAGCTGAAAGAAAATCCGATTTACCTCGGCGCTCTGGATCTACGTTCCGGAGGATGGGATTTCGCTCCATCGGGGATGCAGGAGTCTCTCCTAGCTCCATCAAACGTGGCTGTTTGGGGAACCACAATGCCTTCCCAGCTAGAAAAAGGATATTAAAAGTGGTTTTTAACAACGCTGGCTATTAAGCTATTCCGTTCTGAAATTTGCTCTTCTTTCTTTTCAGAGGATAAACATGTCCTTTCCATGCTAAAATATGGAATACTGTGTGATGACCCAGGGCATGGCACAAAGGCAACACAGTCAGACAAGCAATAAGAGTCCCTTTATTATCTCTAACTTTGCCCCCCAATATCCAGATTACTTTCAGGCTGGAAAAAAACTCTCTCAGGAACAGCCTTTAAGTGGAGGAAATTCAGTCCAAAACAAGGTACACACAAACTGTAACTTAAAATCCAAACAAACCAAACTGAGGTAATTAGTTTGGCAGGGCAGGAGCAGGAATTTCACACTTGAAAGCACAGTAAAACTCACACAGTTGGGAAGATGCCAGGAACACAGATAAGCCACAACGATACAAGATAAATTCACAATTTGCTCCCAACAGCTTGCTGTGCCCAGCTTCCCTTTTTAAACACTGTGTTCCCAGCTGCAGCTAATGAAGGGAATCAGGGCCCCTTCCTCCCCCGTAAGCCACACAACCCATGTTGCTCTCTTCTCCGTTCCTTCCTGCATGCCCTAGGATGAAGAGTGGGGGCCTGGGTCTTCCTCTGAATTCTCTCTCCCTTGCTCTACCTCTCCCCTGCTCTGCCCAACCAGACTGTGCCCTTCCCCAGTTTCTTCCACAGCCAAGGGAGCCACAGTCCCACTCCCTATCAGCTGTTCGGCTTCCTCTTCCCAGTCAAATTCAGACAGGGGCATGACATCTCGCTTCTCCTTTATTGAGACTCTCTTCCTGTCTCTTGATAGTTTAGAACAGTGTTTCTCAATGTTGGCAGCTTGAAGAGGTGTGGACTTCAACTCCCAGAATCCCCCTGTCCCCATGCTTTCACCAGAGGGATCCTGGGAGTTGAAGTCCACACCTCTTAGAAGTTGCCAAGGTCAAGTAATACTGGTTTAGATCTAAACTCCCTTCCATCCAGGCCTTTCCTAACTGACACACAAACACACACTATAATTAATATAAATATATTATAAATCAGTATTGTTAAGCAAATTAAATACCCAGGCAACACAATGTTTATTAAGCACTAAGAAATGTAACTAATAAATAGTCAATAAAATTGTATATCTATAAAAGACTACAACTTCCATGGTGCCCAGCTAGAGCTCTGTGATCCAAGATTTCAGCCAGGGACATTTCCATGGAGATTCTCAGTCATCCCAGGTCATGGTTGTCCCAAAGGTGATTTTTTTCAAGAGGCAACTAGACTTATTATTTTTTTGGAAAACGTTTTGCTTCTCCTCCAAGAAGCTTCTTCTGCTCTGAAGCAGCTTCTTGGATCAGAGCGGAAGAAGCTCCTTGGAGGAGAAGCTAAATGTCTTCAAAGGAGGAAAAAACAAACAAACAGGAAGTCCTCTTGGAAAAAAAAAGCACTTTTGGGTCAGCCAGTTCCCCTGAGCTTATACAGAGTGCTTTTTTTTTTTTGCTCTCAAACCTCTCCTGAGCAGTCCTCAAAATTCCAAGATTACTTTGGTGGATTTGAAGCTCACCTCCTCCTTCTCCTCCTCTGAAAGGCGATTCCCAACAGGGTGCGGGCGGCGACTGATGGGGACTGTAGTCTCTAGATCCTGGGGAGGGGAGTGAGTGTGTGTGTG
>NW_020769640.1:134470-154947 GCF_900518735.1 Pseudonaja textilis
GTGTGTGTGTGTGTGTGTGTGTACGGGACTGTAGTCTCTAGATCCTGGGGAAGGGAGAGAGAGAGAGAGAAAGAGAGAAAGAGAGAGTGTATGTGTGGATTGTAGACTCTAGATCCTGGGGAGAGAGAGAGAGAGAGTAAAGGGCTGAAAAGCTGACTTCAGCGCCCCTCCCCTTTCGAACCCTCGGGATTCTTCCGGCGCCCCGACTTCAAAGGAATCCCCTCCGAATTCTTCTGACGTCACAATCGGAGGAGCTGTTGCTTGGATCGCAAGCTTTCTCCTTTCGATCTTTGCACCGGTCGTTCGAAAATACACGCGGGAAGGGCGGCAGCTTCGGAGTGTGGGGGTGTTAATTGAACCCCACGAAGTGGGATTTGGCGGGGGAAGGGGCTGGGGAGGTTTGAAACGACCTGAGCGCCTTCCGGTGCTGGAGAGATCGAATCCCCCTCCGGCTGCAGCAACCCTCTTACCTGTCTCCGGATATAGAACTCCGCCGTCCGGCTGGGAAGATCGGCCCCTTCCTCCCAGAGCCAGCAGCGTCGAGCGGAGCCGCGGTCCAGCGCCCTCTGCCGGTCGCCGGCGTGCGTGCGTATGTGTAGCTTTCCCTATGGCCGATCGGGCTTTTTAGACGCGTTCTTCCACCCCCACTCACCGCCGGAGTCGTGTGAAAACACCTTTCTCCTGGAAGCGACTGGAATTTCCCTTTGTTTTCAATCGAAGGCTCCTGAATTAGGGCGAAGCGAGAGCGGTTTCTGAATCAGAATCGAGCTGGGAGGGACCTTGGAGGTCTTCTAGTCCAGCCCCCTGGTCAAGCAGGACATCCCTATCCCATTTCAGACAGAGGTGACTCTCTGGTCTCTTCTTAAAAACCTCCTGTTGGAACTTAATTAGAATTCGGCAATGTTTCCTTTTACAGGGGAATTATTGAGTCTGTCATCCGCACCTCTATCGCTTTCTGGTATGGTTCTGCAACCCAACAAGACGGACACAAGATTTCAGAGTGAGGCAAAATATAAAGAAGGATATAAAAGATTGTTCTTTTGATAGTGAAATGGTTGTATTAAAGAAATGAAAAATGTCAGATCATAGGTTCATTTGTCTGTCACTCGCTCATATTTGTCAGGCTTGTTACAGAAAACAAAACCACAAACGAGCTACAGGAAGCTAGATGGTTTAGCAAGGCACTTGTGACATCTAGCTACTCCAACCTAGCAACGTTTCAAGTAACCAATGGATGAATGACAAGTTACATTTCAGTAGTTTACTACTTTTGAAGTGAATATATATATGTGAGTGTAAAATCTATAGGAAGTTGTTAAGATGTTGCTTTGGCTAAATTGCTCTGAACCTTTGCGCAAATAAAACTATTTCTGATTCCAAGGTCTGTGTCTTGTAATTTTCTGCAACAAGGGGATAATTAGGACTGCAGAAAAAAACAAACAAACAATTGCTACCAACCTGCCTTCAATCCTGTATGCAGCACAAAAAGAGGACTGTCAAAATATTTACAGGTTCCTCACATTGTGAGATGTAAGACCAGAATCATTTAATTCTCACAACACAGGAACAGATCTGGTTCACAATTCAAAGTTTTGTTAAAGAAAATAAGCGTTTGCAAACGGGCCTTCAAGTCCCTTCCAAAGTGGATTGGGTACAAGAAGAGCAAGCTCTCATATTCAAATAACACATTTTATACCCCCTGCACAGAACATGCCACCCCCAAGAAGCCCTCTCCACACACACACACACCCATTCTCTATATTCTAAACTATAAGTTTGAGGGTCAGCATGACATTGTTTCCTGTGTTTCAGTATCTTATCTTAATTTTGCTGCTGGGCTTTACCCTGGGAGGAAGTCCCTTATCTTATTTACTTGTTGCTTAGCCTGGGCACATCTTCCTGTTTTCCAAGAAGATTATAACGATGTATTATGTACTTGTAGCTGAACACATTTTAGGTTATAGGGAGTGGGTTTATGCAGAGAAAGAGAAACAGATGAAATTAACAAGAAGCATCTGAAAGAGCAAAAGAGAATCTTTTAGTCTAATTATGTGAATCCTTTTATAAAAGAGTAACTTATAATTTTTCTCTCAACGTCCCTTGACATAAACTGTTTCAACTCCTTCCCTCAAAATGACGCTATAGAGCATTGCACACCAGAACAACTAGACACAAGGACAATTGTTTCCCGAACGCCATCACTCTGCTAAACAAATAATTCCCTCAACATTGTCAAACCATTTACAAAGTCTGCACTACTATTACTATTAATCTCATCACTCCTGATCACCCGTCCCCTCCCACTTGTGACTGTATGACTCTAACTTTGTCACCTGTATCCTTACGATTTATATGGACTGTTTCCTAGTATGATTTGATTGCCTATTTGTACCCTATGACTATCAGTAAGTGTTAAACCTTATGATTCTTGACAAATTTATCTTTTATGTATGCTGAGAGTATTTACACCAAGACAAATTCCTTGTGTGTCCAACTACACTTGGCCGATAAAGAATTCTATTGAAACCCACCCCTCTTCTAGGAAAATGAAATATTATAGGATATACTAAAATGGCAGAATATTTCCCCTAAAAAGAAAAGTAGAAACTCAGAGAGGCAGAAACTCACCCCCCACACCTCTGCTAATGGACCATTATTCTGGCCTGGGCCATTCTATTCTACATAACAAAGATCTACTGCAGGTAGAGCCATAATAGGATTGCCCAAAGCCTTTTCATTACAGCAAGGCTCGACCAGGCCTTGGGACTCAGGACAGCCTACAAAGTTGGCCCTGCTTGGCCTCATGTGAGTCTGACAACCAATCAGAATACAAGCCCAAATTCAAATCCCAACAGAAGGCATAAAACTCAGGGACTCTCAGCATCTTGGCACTTTTTGCTCTTCTTTTCCTTCACCCAACATCTTGAAGCATGTGATCATCCTTTTCACTTTGGAGCTCCAAGCCATGTGATCATTAAACCATCTTTCCAAACAGCCTCCTAGTTTCCAGTGTCTTTTTCCCCACTTGGGACTGAACCCTGAAGGATATTTCTTCCAACACTCCAGTGATAAAGCACCCATAACTTCTGGTGGCGAGCTGTTCCACTAGTTAATTCTCCTCACTTAGGGGTGGGCTGCAGGTGCCAAAAAAGCCAACATAGCCCTAGGCTGCATAAACAGAGGGATAGATTCAAGATCACGTGAAGCGTTAATACCACTTTATAATGCCTTGGTAAGGCCACACTTGGAATACGGCCTTCAGTTTTGGTCACCATGATGTAATAAAAGATGTTGAGACTCTAGAAAGAGTGCAGAGAAGAGCAACAAAGATGATGAGGGGACTGGAGGCTAAAACATATGAAGAATGGTTGCAGGAACTGGGCTTGGCTAGTCTGATGAAAAGAAGGACTAAGGGAGACATGATAGCAGTCTTCCAATATCTCAGGAGCTGCCAGAAAGAAGAGGGAGTCAAGCTATTCTCCAAAGCATCTCAGGGTAGGACAAGAAGCCATGGATGGAAACTAATCAAGGAGAGAAGCAACTTAGAACTAAGGAGAAATTCCCTGACAGTCATAACAATTGATCAGTGGAACAACTTGTCTCCAGCAGTTGTGAATGCTCCAACAATGGAAGTTTTTAAAAAGATGTTGGATTTGTCTGAAGTGGTGTAGGGTTTCCTGCCTAAGCAGGGGGTTGGACTAGAAGACCTCCGAGGTCCCTTCCAATTCTGTTATTCTATTCCAAGGGTCTCCAATCTTGACAGCTTTAAGACTTGTGGACTTCAACTCCCAGAATTCCTCCTCCCAGTCATGTTAGCTCAGGAATTCTGGGAGTTGAAGTCCACAAGTCTTAAAACTGTCAAGTTTGAACACCTTTGTCTATTCTTAGAGATTTAGGCTTAGAATAACTTTATTGTCACTTTGAATTCCTCCCTGTTAGGAAGTTTCCTTTCAAGTCACTGGTTTATTACTTTTGACAAAAAAATTCTCCCGGCGTCCTGTGAACAGGAGCTGTTGGTTTGCTCTTAAGCTGCTGAATAATAACACAGGTCATCCTGGACTTCCAAGTGTTCATTTAGTGACCATTCAAAGTTACTACGGCACAGAGAGCAGTGACTTATCACCATTTTTTCCACGGTGAATGACCTTTGCAGCATCCTCTGAATTGTGCGATCAAAATTCAGATGCTTGGCAACAGGTTCATATTTATGACCGTTGCTGTGCCCCAAGGTCATACGATCCCCTTTTGCAACCGTCTTGACAAGCAAAGCTAATGGGGAAGCCAGATTCACTTAACAACTGGGTTACTAACTTATTGACTGCACTCCTGATATAGGGGTCTATGGAGAGTCATCTAGGTCAGTGGCTGCCCACATGACCTGCAGGAACCCTCCCCCTACACTCATTCCTTACCTGGCAAACTTGCCTGCTAAGTTGCTATTTTTCCTGTTTCCTTTTTCCCGACAATCAGCTGTTCTGCTGTGCTGGGAGATTTAGATTAGCTAGAAAGCAGGAAATTGTTGGATTTTAAGCAGAGCCGAACCTCCCTTAGGATTGAAGCAATGCAGACTCAGCTAGCTGATGGCAGAAACACAGATCTCTAAATGAATCTGTGATTCTCTGAGCAACTAAAACTGCCTGCCTGCTTTGCCTGATTTTGGGTAAAAGTTGCTTTCTCTCTCTCTCTTTTTTAAAATAAAAAATCCAATATTTACGTACAAGGTGTGTTGTGAGTTAATTTTGTGAGTTTGCTTGCTAGCAAATTTTATTTGACAGACTCAGGGAGCAGATTGCAGAATGGTAGATGTCTGAGTGAATCTGTGATTCTAGGAGCAACTCAACCTGCCTGCCTGCTCTGCCTGATTTTGGGTAAAAGTTGCTCTTTTTTAAGAAAAAAAAATCAATATTTATATCAATATTTATAATAGTTACATACAAGCCATGCCCAGCCAGTCACATGACCACCAAACCACAACCACAAATTAGGCCACACCCACAGAACCGGTTGTTAAGAAATTTGAATCCCACTCCTGCCTCTGTGTGTGTGTCTGTGTGGGAGAGAGAGAGAGAGAGAGAGAGAGAGAGAGAGAGAGAGAGATGTTAGATCAGATCTCTCTCTCTCTCTCTCTCTCTCTCTCTCTCTTCCCCCCACTCTCTCCCACCAACGTCAGCAAGCCACTGTCAGTCAAAATTCATATTAGTGGTCCCTGGTATTTAAAATTATGAGTTTGGTAGTCCCTGAGGTCCAAAAGGTTGGCGACCCCTGGTCTAGGTCATGGTTGTCCCAAAGGTGCTTTTTTTTTTCCAAGAGGCAACTGGACTTTCTGGTTTTTCTTTGAAGATGTTCTGACCAAGGCTTCCGAGACCGGAATTATGCATACGCTTATTTTAAAAATGTCTTGTTTTATTGCAATGCTGGGAATTATTTTCATTCCCAGCCATTAATGAATCTCAAACAGTCCCTTGAGACAAGCACCCACCTTTTGTTCCTGTGAAGTGCTGCCAATAATAGAAGTGTCAAATGAACTAGAAAAAAAAACCCAACCGAGGTACAAAGAGCTTCAAGAACGAGTCTGAACCGAATGAACGACTTTGCTTCCTGCAAAGGTTTTGTCATCTTTGCCTGTCCTTTATCCCTTATGGGAGGGGCAATCACCTCCCAGCCTTATTCCTGAGTTGCCCCTTTTGTTTCAGTTGCTCCCACCTTCTAGCAGCTCTGCACACACGCACACTGGAAACAGGCTCCCTTTGTTCCTCTGCCTCGCTGCTGCCAAACTCTGAAGGCTCCAGAGGCAGCACCCCACTCCCAAATGGTCCTGGCCCCATCTCTGTAATGGACACAGGACCCTCATCTGAGTCTTCTCCAGATTCCCTGACTGATCCCCTTTCTTCCCCACTGTCTGATTCCACTGCCATCTCCACAGGCTGCCAGCAAACCACAGCATCTGAGAAGCTCTCCAGTTAGAATTTTGCGGGGCGGAAACTTCGGTCACCTAGTTACTATCTTTGAAAAGTATGTATGGAATGCACTTTTGGTTTTGCACTGGTTTAAGGAATATATAAGAAAACCAATAAGATAGTATGGGGAAGGAAATGTCATGTGGAACCTGATGGAGAACATATGTGTATATAGTATATGGTAATAGATAAAAATGATTATATTGTTATTAGAATATATAATTTGTTAAATAAAAAAAGGAAAGTATGATTTGTGAAAAGTAATGAGATTAGAGAGGGACTTAGTATTAAAAATATAATGGTGGCAAAATTAATATTAAAAGGGGGATAAATACTGGATAATATAAATTAAGATAATTTAGGAATGATTAATTGAATGATATAATTTGATAAAATTTGCAAATAGGATGATTACAAGAACATGTATAAAAATGATGAGATTAAGAATATATATAAGAATATTGAATGAACATATAAGAATATTGAATGAAAAAATTGGTAATAGGTAATAATATGAAAACAGATAAGAAAGTTAATAGTTGGAATATGTAATTATGGTCATGTTTGCTTTAAAATGTTAAAGACCTAGAGCCACACTGTTCACCCAAAGATGTATTTAAGGAAATAAAAATAAAAAATGTATACAAAAAAGCACATTGTTAATGAGGGAATACAAAACCTTTGCCAGACCAGTTCTTGAATACAGCTCGTCCTCCTGGAACCTGCACTGTATATCGGGCATTAACACAATTGAGCGGGTTCAGAGGTATTTCTCAAGAAAAGTAATCCCCTCCTCCACTCACAATAGAATTCTCTCTATCTGCAGGCTCGAAATTTTGGACCTGGACAATCTGGAACTGCTCCGCCTGCGGTCTGACCTAAGCATAGTTCACAAAATTGTCTGCTATAGCATCTTGCCTGTCAAGGACTTCTTCAGCTTCAATCACAATAATACATGAGCAAACAACCAATACAAACTTAAGGTAAACCACTCTAAACTTGATTGCAGAAAATACGACTTCAGCAACAGAGTGGTCAACGCCTGGAATGCCCTACCCGACTCCGTGGTTATAGTCTCAACCTTTCACAGCTTCCACCTCAAACTGTCTATTGTGGACCTCACCCCATTCCTAAGAGGTCCTTAAAGAGGGCGTGCATAAGCGCACCAGCATGCCTACCGTCCCTGTCTTACTGTCTCCATTTATCTGTATTTACTCCCTTTGTTCCTGTTTATGTTCATACATGTTATCTTGTACATGTTTGTGTCAACTCATGAAGTATTCCTATGGTCTTTTTGGAGTTGCCAACAGAGTGGGAGGAGGGAGCAGTGGGCAGCGTGCATTCCATGGGTGTTTTGGGGGATGGTTTCTGGGTGGCCAAGGTTTCTGGCTGTAGGGTATGGTTGATGACTCTTGGCTGTGGATGTGTCCCATTGGAGAATATGAATTGTGATACACCCAGGGGGTGGAGGAAAACCAGGGTCAAGGGTGACAATGAATTATGTGTCTCAGAGTCGGCTACACCCAGGCGGTGCGGGACATGTTTACTTCTAATAAATCTTCTTTAAGTTTTGGAAGTTAGTCTGGAGACTCATGATTTAAATGGGGATAACTGCCGGAGCCCAGACAGTTTGACAAACAAACAAATAAATAAATAAATGAAATCCTTGAGTTACTTGACAAGGTAGCTGAAGTTCACCAGAAATCGTGGCCAATTACATCCAGATCAAGGTGGCCACTGTTTACACTCATGCTAACACTTGCTCTTGACTGTGTTTTGCATAAATACATTTTCTTAGAGAGAAAATTTGGAGCCACATTTTCCCACCTCAATGGGAAAAACTTCAAACATCTGTGATGTCTCTCCTGGTTGCCATTATCCAAATTATACTAATTTAAGTTGTCTTGCTGATCATTCTCTAGAGATTTTGCTGCAACCTCTTGGAAATGTTGACTCAAACATCTCAATAATATATTTTTGCTTTGATTTCACACAAATGCCCTGTGGACCAGGGCACTGGAAACCTGTGGGTGCATAAATGGGATTGGAGAGAGAGAGGCTTTGGAGGATTTTAAGGGCAAGCAGGGAGAGGGTTTTTTCCCCTTCTCTCTGCTTCAAAAATGCAATCTTGGCTGCATTTTATCGGAAATAAGAAAACTTTCTTCCATCTTTTCTTGCTATTTGTTCAAGCCACATGTAGGACTAGATACCCTCATCAACAATGCATCATTTTGCTGCTTCTCCTGCTTCTTTGGACTCAAGGAGTCTGGGCAGTGCACCAAGCCAAGTGCCCCCTGACTCTGCAGAGGGATGAGGTATACCCAAAGAATCACTACAGGCAAGGAGAGTTTTCCATTGGTGGCATTGTCCCCGCAACCTTGGCTTTTTTCCAAATATTAACTTTCAAAGTACCTCCTTTGACTCAAGTATTGAGGTATGTCAATCTTTCTTTCTTTCTTTATATTTATTTATTTTATTTGTCGAGCATGTATTAGATAACAGATATAATTAGAACGTGATTATACGATGAACGGTTGCAGGAACTGGGCTTGGCTAGTCTAGTGAAGAGAAGGACCAGGGGAGACATGATAGCAGTCTTCCAATATTTGAGGGGCTGCTACAGAGAGGAGGAAGGGGTCAAGCTATCTTCTAAAGTGCCTGTAGGCCAGTCAAGGAATAATGGATGGAAACTGAACAAGGAGAGATTTAACCTGGAAATAAGGAGAAACTTTCTGATAGCGAGAAAAATCAACCCATGGAACAGAAGATGAAGTTGTGGGAGCTTCATCACTTGAGACTTTCAAGAAGAGATTGGACTGCCATTTGTCAGAAATGGTGTAGGGTCTTCCGCTTGGGGGGGGGGGGGTTGGGCTAGATGACCTACAAGGTCCCTTCCAACTCTGATTATCTGTTATCTGTGATTATGATTACATGAAATGGGTACAAATAAAAGGGAGACATTAGGACAGGGACAGTAGGCACATTCATGCGCTTGTGCATGCTCCCTGCAGACCTCTTAGGAATGGGGTGAGGTCCACAATAGACGGTTAAAGGTTATCATTTTTATGTTACACTTTTCAGGTTTACTCTAACCTATTCAGAATGCTTGAACTAAGACGTTAAGTGTTTTTTTTATGAAATTAAACAAAAAAATCCTTTTGATTGATTACTGTACGTGTAATAACTTATCTGTACAGGATAAAAGGAGCACAATACTGGAAAATCCTATCCTTCATTTTTGCCATCCAGGAGATCAACCAGAATTCCCATACCTTACCCAACATCACCCTGGGTTACAGTATCTATGAAAATTATTTCAGTGCAGGAAAAACCTCAGATGCTTTGCTGGACCTGCTTTCAGTTGGGGAGGCCAATGTCCCCAACTACAGTTGTGGAAACCAGAGAAACACAGTGGCTGTTCTTGAAGGTACTGAAACAGGCTTCTCCATCCAGATATCATCCATGTTAGAGACCTACAAAATCCCACAGGTGAGTATTTGCTGGGAAGACCAGTAAAATCAATCAGAGATCCTTCCTTGCAAATAAAGAGAAGTTTTACTATGGAAATGGTAGGGCTTAAGGTTGAGGGTTCAGGTTCTTTGAAATGAAGGAGTAGAACAATCATATCCCTCTCATTATGAATGCCAATCCCGATTTGACATGCTTTTTCTGGGATAAAACATTATCCCATCAAGAAGTGAATGGGGACAGAAGCAATGCATGAAATAAAGAAGTCTTTTGTCAACCTTGGAAGCTATTTTTTACTTGGAAGCTTCAAGGCTGCCACATTTAGTGCCTGGGAATTTGGTAAGGGGGATTTCATAGAGAGGTGGAAGGTTGGACACAACAACATTCTTTCTCAGAGAGTCAAGGACAAGTTGCTCTGCACCTGGAGAGGAGTGTCTGGAGGGATGTCTCCAGTTGGGATGAAGATTTGATCGGGCCATGTGATGGACTGATGGGTGCAGGGGATGGATCTTTGATTTTTGTTTTGGGAAGGGAAAACCCAGAACTCTCAGATTCAGGTTTTCCCAGATGTGCCAACACGACAACTCTAATAAAATGGAACTTTGAGGAAATGTTTGTCTCGGAGTTTAGTGTTTTGGAGTTGGTTAGTTGGGGCCAGAGGTGGTATTCAGCAGGTTCTGACCAGTTCTGGAGAACTGATAGCGGAAATTTTGAGTAGTTTGGAGAATGGACGAATACCACCTCTGACTGGAGATTTTACAATATCCTTCCCCTGCCAAGTCCCCCAAGCCATGCCCACAGAACCGGTTGTAAATTTTTTTGAATCCCACCACTGGTTGGGACACTGACATCTTTATTGCAAGGAGTGGAACTAACTCTTCATTAGGGACAGAATTGGTATCTTACATTTTATCTCTTATGGGTCTCAGATAAAATACCACTTTTCCTTCCTTTTCAGATTAGTTACAATTTTGTTTCCCAGATTCTGATAAATAAAATTCACTTTCCCTTCTTCTACCCAATGCTCCCTGCTGAAGGATTCCAGTATTCAGGAATGGTCAAGCTGCTCCTCCATTTCAGGTGGACTTTGGTTGGGCTGCTTGCTCCGGACACTGACCAGGGGCAGAAATTCATGACAATGTTGCCTTCCATGCTGATCAGGAATGGCATTTGTCCAGTTATTTTGCAGACATTTTTGCCAACTTCCTTTGAGATGTCAATAGATATTCCTCTATATCAGCACTGGAGACAAGTTAACACTTTTCTTTATGCTGCAGAGTTTGATTCAATTGGCACAGGAATAGCACTTCTATATCTAGTACATCAAAATATGGAAATGTTTGCAGGAAAAGTCCTGGTGACAACAGTGCTGTGGGACTTACAACTTTTTTTCACGGAGCAAGAATTTCCCTCTGAATTCATCCAAAACCTTCTTTCCTTTCTTTTGAAGACAAAACAAATGACAAACTATGATGGGCATATTCAGTTTTACTATTCCATTAGACATTTTGCGGAAAAATGCTTCATGTGCTCCTACACCAAAGATGCCTTTTCTGTGAAAGTCTGGAGACGATGCAGAGAGAGAGAAGAGATTGAGGTTGTGCCTCAACATGTGGTGGATCGGATCCTGTGTCTAGACGATCATTTTATTTACAACACCATCTGGGCTGTGGCACAGGCCTTACATGCAGCCTACTTATCGAGATTCAAAAGGACATTGATGGAAAGGGTTAAGAGCCTGGAATCTGCAAGACTGAAGGCTTGGCAGGTATTTCTTTTCTATTACTTGCACGTCTCTTGCTGTTGTGGTTCACCAGCAGCCGATGCAGACAGCAATGGAATCGGACAGTGAGAAAGAAAGGGGACCTGTCAGGGAGTCTGGACAGGACTCAGACGAGGGTCCTGCAACTGATGCAGGGATAGGGATAGGATCATCGGGAGTGGGGCGCTGCCTTTGGAGCCTTCAGAGTCTGGCAGCAGTGAGGCAGAGGAACCAGGGGAGCCTGTTCTCAGTGTGCGTATGTGCAGAGCTGCTAGAAGGCGAGAGCAGTTGAAACTAAAGAGGCGACTCAGGAGTAAGGCTGAGAGGCGATTGCCACTCCCATAAGGGATAAAAGTCAGACCTAAATGACAAAACCCTTGCAGGGAGCAAAGTAGTTCGATCGGTTCCAAGTCATTCTTAAGCTCTGTGTACTTTGGTTGTTTTTTTTCTTGTATTTTGGTTGGTCTCTTTTATAGTTAATTGGATACTTCTGGTTTTGGTAGCATTCCACAGAACTGGAAGGTGTGTGGTTATCTTGGGGGACTGCTTAAGATTAGTTCTAGCTAGGAATGAAAATAATTCCCAGCGTTGCAATAAAATAGGTTTTGCTTTTAAAACAAGTTTGTGATTAATTACAATTGACAAAGCTTGGGTCAGAACACTTGCAGCCAAGAATCTATTTGCTAATTGTAAGAACTGGGCAGCTATTCTAAAAACATCATTTATCCTGAGTAGAAAAAAAATAATTCCAAATGTCTGTGGAGATTCTCAGTCATCCAGGCCATGGTTGTCCCAAATTACTTTCTTTCAAAAGGCAACTGGACTTTCTTGTTTGGCTAGGAGACATTTTGCTTCTCAACTAAGAAGCCTCTTCAGTTCTGAGTGAATGGTGGAGAATATTGGAGAATGGAAGGTTTTATATTTATATTCCTTGCAGTCATGTGGTCTATGCATTGATAAAGTATATATAAAGTAGGTTAGTGACCTTAACAACTCGCTAAAAGAATGAAAATGGCCAGCTGTCTCCAAGGAGTATAAATCCTTCCATTGCCACCATCCAATCAGAGCTGAAGAAGCTTCTTGGATGAAAGAAGCAAAATGTCTTGAAGTCCAGATGCCTCTTGAAAAAAACACCTTTGGGGCAATTGAATTCCAACTTTTCATTTCTCTCCTTTTTCCATTCCCTCCACTCTTTCCTTTCTTTAAAAACATATTCTCATTTTAAATTGGTTTTCAAAAAGGAATAATTACAGAATCTGGAAACTCTACAAAATTGTGTCTCTATTACATTTCACAGTGTTTGTCCAGTTTATATATATTTAAATATTAAATTGGTAGGGATTACAATTGAATGTTGATTGATTGTCTCCTGAAAAGAGGTCTTTCCACAAACATTTGGACATCTTATCTAAACTTCCCATTTTTTTTTCTTCCATTCAAGCTTCATCCCTTCCTTGGAAACTCTGAATTTTATAATAAATCCATAGAAGGAGTATATCTGGATGAGAAGGGAGAACTAACAGTAGACTTGGACATTGTTAATTGGCTATTTCACAATAGGTCAATTAGGAAATTGATGTTTGGCAGCCTAGAAAAACAAGGATCCCTAGATTTCAAGTTCATGGTCGATCCAAAGGTTACAGTGGAAATCAATAAGCTGAACAAGGTGGAGAAAATAATTATTTCACTTTTTGTGAGTCTCTTACCAACAGGATTGCTTTCTTGGGTCACAGAGTGATTTTGAATGCCATTTACATCCTCCGTGAGAAGCAACACATTTGTTGGGTAGATATCAAGCTCTCTTTAAGAAATGTATATTTATCTATTTAAGGAAACTATTCACTAGTCATCTCAGAAGTGTGCAATGTTTGACCCAGGGTAGGTTTGGTTTCTTTCCCCAAGGAAAAAAGTGCATTAAACATTATCTTTAGCAATATAACATGTAAATTTAGAACATAAACTAAAATAGATATGTACAGAATATTAGAAAAAAAAAGGATGGAGGCAATGTGCAAACAAGCATATTTCTGAGCTCTTTGTATAAGCTTTAGATTTAGCAAAGCTAAATATAAGCAGGAGATCACCAAATTCTCTCTTATGCCCCCTTCTGGAAATTAAATCATAAATCATTTCCTGGTCTTCCTTTCTTTGTTCAGTCCCTGCCTCCTTCCAGGTGCGTGGAAAGCTGCCATCCCGGATTCATGAAGGTGGCTCAGGAAGGGAGGCCCGTGTGCTGCTATGACTGTCTTCCCTGTGCAGAAGGAACCATCTCCACCATGGAAGGTGGGTGACACCAGAGGAAAGGGGAAACTTTTCTTTCTAGGAAGACCATGTACCTCAACCATTTTCCATGAGGGCATTTTGATAAGCTTCTTAGCAATTCACATCTAATATGCATATTTTTTTCTCTACTAAATGATAAGAGGTTTAGCTCTGGAGGTTAAAGTGAGAACAGATTATAAAAACAATTGGAGCAAAAATATCTTAGCTTCACCAGGGAGTTGACCTCTCTTATCCTTTGTCTTCATTGCACTTTTCATGTTTCACATTATTATGCACCCCATTTCCCGTAAAAGTGAGCAGTTCCAGGGCATCCTGTCATGTATTAGATCAGAGGCAAGCAACCATTATTCTGCCTATAATACAGGAATCCCCCCCAGAATGTTTGCCTTCAATTTGGAACAGATAGATAAGGTTCCATGGAAGCCGACCTCTACCTTTTTGGACACAGGAACCATTTTGTGCAAGACAAATTTTCCATGGACTAGGGGAGAGAGGAACACACAACTACTGGCAGCCCAGTCAACATTGCAAGAGGGGAAGTTAGCACATAGCTTTAAAGTAAATGTTACTCTTGTGCTTTTTTAGATGCAGAAAAATGCAGCAAATGTCCACCAGATCAACATCCAAACAACAACCGAGATCACTGTATCCCCAAAACAAAGACTTTCCTATCCTATCAAGAAAAATTAGGCATCATCTTGACTTCCATTGCCTTGTTCCTCGCTTTAATCACATTCTTGGTCTTGGGAATCTTCATTAAATTCCAAGAAACTCCTATAGTCAAAGCCAACAATCGGGACCTCTCTTATATCCTTCTGGTTTGTCTCCTGTTTTCCTTCTTCACCCCCTTCTTGTTCATTGGCCAGCCAAGGAGAGTCACCTGCCTTCTTCGACAAACGACATTCAGCATCATCTTCTCTGCTGCCATTTCTTCTGTCTTGGCCAAAACCATCACAGTGGTGCTGGCTTTCTTGGCCACAAAACCAGGGAATAACATGCAGAGATGGCTGGGAAAGAGTTTAGCCAACTCCATTATCCTTTCTTGTTCTGGTCTTCAAGTTGCCATCTGCAGCATCTGGTTGGGTGCTTCTCCTCCTTTCCCTGATTCTGACATGTACTCACAATCTGGAGAAATCATTCTACAGTGCAATGAAGGCTCTGTCGCCATGTTTTATGGGGCCCTTGGCTACATGGGCTTCCTGGCTGCCATCTGCTTCACTGTGGCTTTCCTGGCCAGGAATCTGCCTGGGGCCTTCAACGAAGCCAAGCTGATTACCTTCAGCATGCTGGTCTTCTGCAGTGTCTGGATATCCTTCCTGCCGACTTACCTGAGCACCAAAGGGAAATACATGGTGGCTGTGCAGGTCTTCTCCATCCTGGTCTCCAATGCTGGACTTCTTGGCTGCATCTTCATGCCCAAGTGTTTCATTATTTTCCTAAGACCTGACCTCAATACAAAAGAATATGTAATGTCAAAATAAAATAGCAATGTGAGTTTTAGATAGGTATATTTACAAATATCAGTTAACAGTTCTGAAAAGTAACCACTGACATTTTTAATTTCCCACTCCAAGGTCCCCCTACAGAAAGCCAAATTTATTTCAAGTCATGGTAGAAAAAGACTTCAGGTACTCCTCAACTTGCAACAGTTCATTTAGTGATAGTTCAAAGTTACATCTTTGAAAAAAGTCATAACCTTTTTAGCACCGAAAAAGTTACTTGCGGCCAGTTTTCATACTAATGAACATTGCATCATCCCTATGGTCACATGATCAAAAATCATATGCTTGGCAAATGAGCGGTTTTTATTATAATTGCAATGTCCAGGGTCATTAGAATAACTTTTGTGACCTTCTGGCAGGCAAAGTCAATGAGGAAGCCAGATTCACTTAATAACCATGTTACTAACTAAATATCTGCAGCAAGAAAGGTTTAATATGGGGCAAAACTCATTTAACAAATGTCCAACTTAGCCACATAAATTTTTTGGCTCAATTGTGGTCATAAGTTGAAGGCTGCTTGTATTGGTTTTTTTTAAATAAATATGAGTCAGGTTGCAAGGCACAGATGGATTGGATCCCATCTAGATCTTTGCCTGTAAACTTAGCTGACAGTGAATGAAGCACTGATGCCAATTCAGATCCTTCTCCTGATTACTCTCTGGTCAACATGGGCACCAAGAAGAAAGGAAGAACTCCCTAGTCTGTGAGTCCCAACAAAATGATAAGTTGCAAGATTCTGGTCCAGGGTGCTTTCTATTTGCAACTGAATTGTGATCGCACTATACAGTGGGAATCCCTTCCAACTCTGGAATGTGACATCTGCTCTGAGAGAAAGAAGAGGTTTAATGTGCATCTGGCTTGATGTGTGTGGCCTGAGATTTCTTGAGAGAAACTCATAGTTGGCAAGGAAGCCACAAACTCCTGGTCTTTATTAGATCTCCTTATGAAGTTTCCCTGCAGAAACCAGCTTCAGAAATCTGTGAAAGGATACTATTGGGCGTCCAGATAGTTGGTATGTATTTTATTTTATTTTGTTTTGTTTTGTTTGTTTGTCAAACATGTGCAAAATAACAAGTATAAAAATGAACATAAACAAGGGAAGTAAATACAGATAAATGGGGATAATAAGACAGGGGTGGTAGGCATGCTGGTGCACTTTTATACACGGCCCCTTTAAGGACCTCTTAGGAATGGGGTGAGGTCCACAATAGAGAGTTTGAGGTGGAAGCTGTGAAGCGTTGAGACTATAACCACGGAGTCGGGTAGGGTGTTCCAGGCGTTGACCCCTCTGTTGCTGGTCGTATTTTCTGCAATCAAGTTTAGAGTGGTTTACCTTGAGTTTGTATTGGTTGTTTGCCCGTGTATTATTGAGGTTGAAGCTGAAGAAGTCATTGACAGGCAGGACATTATAGCAGACAATTTTGTGAACTATGCTTAGATTGGACTGTAGGTGGCACAGCTCTAGATTGTCCAGGCCCAAAATTTCAAGCCTGGAGGCATAGGGAATTCTACTGTGAGTGGAGGAGTGGAGTACTTCTCTTGAGAAATACCTCTGAACTGCTCAATTGTGTTAATGCCCGATATACAGTGCAGGTTCCAGGCAGATGAGCTGTATTCGAGAATTGTTCTGGCAAAGGTTTTATATGCCCTAGTTAACAATTCAATGTTGCTGGAGAAGAAGCTTCGCAAAATAAAGTTAACGATTGTTAATGCCTTTTTGGCAATGCTGTAACAGCTCTGGGGTTTAGATCATTTGAGATGAGTACTCCTAGGTCCTTGACAGAGTGAGGGTTGTCTACAAGATCGCTTCTGCCTAACTTGTATTTTGTGTTTTGATTTTTTTTTGCCAATGTGTAGGACAGAGGCTATACCAGTAGGATGCTCAGTTTGTCTCTACTTCCCAGACTAACATATTGATACATGCACCTTGGAACTCATATGATGTAATGGTATGTGAAATGACCCTGGGAGATGATGCAAAGAGATGCTGGGAATGGTCAAAGAGGCAGCATGGCATACAGCATTTTCTTTCAGGGCATTTTAATAGGCATTTAACAATTCATATCTAATCAGTCTATTTTTTTCTATTGAGCAATAAGAAGTGACTAAATAACTAATAAGTGTAGGAGCACCATCACTTGAGACTTTCAATAAGAGATTGGACTCCCATCTGTCAGAAATGGTGTCAGGGTCTCCTGCTTGGGCAGGGGGTGGACTAGATGACATACAAAGTCCCTTCCAACTCTGATTATCTTTTATCTTTATTTCAATATGGTAAGAATATCCCCCCTTTGTCCAGTTTCTGGCAAGTACTCTGCATTGGCTATTTTGGTCCCTGAGTTCAAAGTCACGTAGTTGCTAGGCGAGATGAGCAATTTTATCAACTCTTAGTAGATCAGTGGCATACAAAGAAAGGTAAACCAAAGCAGGCTTCCATGGAAAGAAAGCTTCCCTGGGGAATTTCACTTTCTGACAGGGTTCCGACCAATGCCCTAATTAAATCATGAGCCTCAGGCCAAGCTTCAAAAGAAATCATTATTTATTAGGAGCTTCATGTCAGAACAGACCAGGTGGAGCGAACTCTGATCTCACTTAATTCATGCTTTGGCTCTGACCCTGTTTCCCCCTTCTCCCAAGATGTATCATCAGTCACATTGTCCAATGAAGCAATTTCACAGATTGTAGAAGTCACTCCCTCTGGCCACTGTGGGTTTCCGTGGAGATAATCTTGATGTGTCCAGCTGGAATGTGCTTTGTTTTGACTGAAATGCCAGTTCCTTGAGGCAGCTGCAAGGTTCGATTCCCCATCTCCCTTGCCTATGGCAACTCGAGAGCAGGTGAGGGATGCTCCGCAAGTTGACACTTTCAACAGCAATGCACAAAAGAGTAATAAAAACACAGTCCCGAGTTCAGAGAGCCAAGTCTAAGGTTTTTTCATTCCCAATATCAGTGTTTCAAGGTCTGTCACCCAAACAAGATTCACAGAAATGTCACACCAGAACAAGAACTGGAACTGGCCATGGCTAGTCTAGTGAAGAGAAGGACCAGGGGAGACATGATAGAGGTCTTCCAATATTTGAGAGGCTGCCACAGAGAGGAAGGGGTCAAGCTATTTTCTAAAGCACCTGTAGGCCAGACAAGGAATAATGGATGGAAACTGAACAAGGAGAGATTTAACCTGGAAATAAGGAGAAACTTTCTGACAGTGAGAACAATCAACCAATGGAACAGAAGTTGCCCTTGGAAGTTGTGGGAGCTCCATCACTTGAGACCTTCAAGAAAATTAGACTGCCAGTGAGAGAGATGAGAAGAGAATATCGATTCCTGACTAAAATATCGATTCCTGACTAAAATGTTATTGAAAAAAGAGGTGAATTATAGATGGCTGATTCTAGAAGGATTAATGTTTACATGGCAAGAACAGAGACACAGAATTGACTCAATTGAGAAAGCAGAAATATTCTACAATGAATTTTTCGAAAAAAGAGAAATAGAGACAGAAAAAGAGATCATCTCAACTGAACTTCAAGAGGACCAAATGGGGATGGGAAAAGAAGAAGGCGCAGTAGGTGAACAAGTGGAGACCAAAGAACTACGTGAAGTAAGATCTACGAGAGCTGTTAGACCTAAATACAAAACATAATCATGGAGGAAAAAAAACTGATTTCTATGAATATAAATGAACTGAACTCAGCTACCAAAAGAAGAAAAACCTGTCACAAATTAGAGAAGTTAAAATTTGATATAATTTGCTTACAAGAAGTACATATTAAAAAACAACATGAACAATTATTGGCAAGACCAAAATTAGGAAAAATATTTACTTCTCTGACCCACTGTAAGAAAAGAGGAGTGGTTTTATATATTAAATAAACTATCCCAGCAAAACTGATTCATACTGATGAAGAGGGAAGAGTATTAATGATTGAAATAGTGGATAATAATACAAAAACACTCCTGGTTGCAATTTATGCCCCGAGTGATAAACAAGAAGAATTTTATAAAAAATTACATATGAAAACAATGGGACTGGACTATATTAACATAGTTATGATGGGAGATTTCAATGGAATTGTAGACAATAAACTGCATTATACAGCAACAGCAACAAGACAAAATAGAAAGACTCTCCCTAAATCTTTTTTCAAAATGATAGATGAATTAAACTTAAAAGATATATGGAGAGAAAGAAATGCTAAAATTCAACAATATACTGTTTACTCAAATAGACATTTATCATGGTCCAGAATAGATATGATTTGGACCTCAACAGAATTAATATCTAATATTTAAGAAATAAATATTGAAGCAAGTACATGGGCAGATCATAATCCAATGACAATTAAATGGAAAGGACAAAAAAGAAGATCTAGATGGACATTAAATAATACTGTTTTAAAGGAAAAAGACTTCACACAATGGATGGAGAAAGAATTGGCCTTCTTCTTTAGTGAAAATAAAAAAGAAGATACTTCAGTACAGAATGTTTGGGATACAACGAAGGCATATGCAAGGGGATTAATAATAGACTATACAAAGAAAATTAGGAAAAGGCAAACTATCAAAGCTTTAGAAGATGATCACAAAAAACTGGAAAAAGAATTACAGAAAATGCCACAGAAAAAAGATATTCAACTTAAAATGGACATAATTAAACATAACATGAGTCAGATAGAGAAAGAAGAATTGGCACAAAAAATTAGAAGTGCTAAACAGAACTATTTTGAAGATGCAAATAGGCCAGGTAGATGGTTAGCATACAAACTGAGAAAGGAGAAAGAATCAAGGAAAACATTATAGTTAATAGACGATCAAGGCCAAATGTGCTATGGTAACAAGGAGAAAAAGGCAATTATCCGAGACTTTTATGGACAACTATATAAACAGGAGGATCATGATGAGGAAAAAATTAAACAGTATTTACAAAATGCTAACCTATCTAAGATACCTGAAGAGACTGAAAAAATGTTAGAAAGTACTATAACAATGATGGAACTAACAGAAGCACTTAACAGACAGAATAATGGAAAAGCACCAGGTCCAGATGGGCTTCCGCCAGATTTTTATAAAACATTACAAGAATCGTTGAGCATTCCATTGCTAGAAGTCATGAATGAAGTTATGTCAAATAAGAAGTTACCTAAAACATGGCCAGAAGCTTACATTACACTTATTCCAAAAGAAGGGGCCGATCCACTACAAATCAAGAACTATAGACCTATTTCTTTATTGAATGCAGATTATAAAATTTTTGCTTCAATTTTGGCAAAAAGGCTTAAAAAATACTTAAATAATTTTATTCATTCTGATCAGAATGGATTCCTGCCAAAGAGACAAATTAAAGAAAATATGAGGGTAATTCTGGACACTTTGGAATATTATGAGGTGCATCCTGAAAAACAAATGGCTTTGATATTCCTAGATGCCCAAAAGGCATTTGATAATGTGAACTGGAGATTTATGTTACTACTACTGGAACAGATGGGTTTTGCCAGAAAATTTATT
>NW_020769641.1:360-34390 GCF_900518735.1 Pseudonaja textilis
TGTGTGTGTGTGTGTGTGTGTGTGTGTGTGTGTGTGTGTGTGTGTATTCTTTTTGATTTCTTAATTTTTTTTTAGGCTAGAGGCTCCCTTTGGTTATTTTTCTTTTTATATATATATATGTATATGTTTTCTTTTCTTTTTTAACCTCAATTACGTTTTCCTGGGAGGAGGGGGAAAGTGAGAATTAAGAAACTTTGTAACACTGCCAACTAGAGGCTTGAAAATATTTTACTTGAAGTAGAGAGAACTGTGAAAGATTTCTTCTCAAGGACATTTTAACTTGATAAGATAGAGGGAAGAGCGCGGCAGAATATAATTACAGGTGCTCTTCTGGACTTCTATCAACAATTTAACATTTGAGGTTTGGCTTTGAAGTTTGTGGAGAAGAGAGTCATAACAAGAGCCTTGGACAATTAAACAAAGTGCAGTGTTTGGTTTTTTTAATCTTCTTTTAGTTCCGCTACCCCTCCTTACCAGCATTACTGTAAACTTTTATTTTAGCAATATTTTTATTCTTGCCTTTTATTTTAAAGGGAAAGCCTCAGAATTTCTCATCTTTTTTTTTTCCCTTTTCCACTGGGATTTTTGCTTTTTCCATCTATGCTCTTGGATTATTTTGGTTTGTTTTTTTTATTGAGATTTTCTAACTGGATTAAGGTGTGAAGAACCTGAAGAAATCTTTCTTTTGCTTTGTTCTTTTTTATTATTATTATTATTATTATTGGGTTTTTTCCTTCTTTTTATTTTCATTCTTTATGGTGGATTATTTTATAATTGGATTAGGGTCTGGTAGAACCCGAAGAATCTTTTTTCTTTTTTCTTTTTTTCCTTTACCATTGGGCTTTTCACTATTGGGCATTTCCATTTTGGATTATAATTGGCTACCTTACTAATTGGATTAAAGTTTGAAAGAATTTGAAGGTCTTGAATCATTTAAAATGAGTAGGAAACTCATACCTTCGGGTGCCTCTACATCTACTTCTGCCTCCCCACCATCTGGAGGACAATGTTTAATTCAGGCAATGTTAAAGCAAGACAAAGAACAAGAAAAAGTAACTTTACAGGTGATTATGCAAGGAATCCAAGATCTTAAGATTAAAAATAGATACCATTGAACAAAGAACAGGGAAGACTGATGAAAAAGTGGAAAATATTCAACAAATGATGGTGAAGTATGATGAGGGACTCCAAAAAATCGAAGAAGGTAAACAAAGAGAGGAGAAGATTGGAAATATTGATAGCAGACTAACAGTGGTTGAACAAGATAAAAGTGGGATGCTGAAGTGGGAGATGGAGAGGTCAGAATTCTATCTCAGATTTCAAAACATAGAGGAAGAAAATGGACAAAATTTGGCTGCGATAATGATAGAAATTCTGGCTGATGCTTTGGAAATAACAGAGGAAAAGATGATGGATGGAGTAGATGAGGTATACCGAGTTTTTACAAGATATGCGATGAGAAATAATTTACCCAGAGAAGTTCACATCAGATTCACCAAAAAATCCATCAAAACACAAATTTTACAAGCGGCAAGAGAGAAGACGTTGAAATATAAAGGCAAAGAAATCCTGGTTTTAAAACAAATACCCAGAAGAGTGAGAGAGATGAGGAGAGAATATTGATTTTTGACCTAAGTGCTATTGAAAAAGGAGGTGAATTATAGATGGCTGATCCCAGAAGGACTGATGTTTACATGGCAAGAACAGAGACACAGAATTGATTCAATTGAGAAAGCAGAACTTTTCTACGCAGAATTTTTCGAAAGGAGAGAGGAAGAGGCAGAAAAAGAGGTCTCATTAATGGAATTCCGAGAGGAACAAATGGAGATTGAAAAAGAAGAAGGCGCAGTAGGTGGACAGGTGGATATCAAAGACCAACGTGAACGAAGATCTACGAGAGCTGCCAAACCTAAATATAAAATATAATCATGGAAGAGAAAAAACTGATTACAATGAATATAAATGGACTTAATTTAGCTGCTAAGAGAAGGAAGATTTTTCATAAATTAGGGAAATTAAAGTTTGACATAATTTGTTTACAAGAAGTACACATTAAAAAACAACATGAACAATTGTTAGTACAGCCAAAATTAGGGAAAATATTTACTTCTTTGACTCAATGTAAGAAAAGAGGAGTGGTTTTATATATTAAAGAGGCTACCCCAGCAAAATTGATTTACACTGATGAAGATGGAAGAGTATTAATGGTGGAAATAATGGACAATAATATAAAAATACTCTTGATTGCAATTTATGCTCCGAATGAAAAACAAGAAGAATTCTATAAAAAACTACACATGAAAATGACTGGACTGGACTATGCTAATATAATTATGATGGGAGACTTTAATGGAATTGTGGACAATAAACTGTACTATATAGCAACAACAACAAAGCAAAATAGAAAGATTCTTCCTAAATCCTTTTTTAAAATGACAGACGAATTGACTTTAAAAGATATATGGAGAGAAACAAATGCTAAAACCAAACAATATACTTTCTATTCAAGTAGGCATTTATAATGGTCCAGATTAGATATGATTTGGATCTCAACAGAATTAATATCTAGTGTTCAAGAAACAAATATTGAAACAAGTACTTGGGCAGACCATAACCCAATGACAATTAAATGGAAGGGACAAAAAAAAAGATCAAGATGGACGCTAAATAATACTATTTTAAAGGAGAAAGATTTTATTCAATGGATTGAGAAAGAACTGGCTTTTTTCTTTAAAGAAAATAAAAAAGAAAATACTTCAATGCAGAATGTTTGGGATACAATGAAGGCATATGCTATAGGTTTGATAATAGATTACATAAGAAAAAAGAATATTAGGAAAAGGCAAGCCACTAAAGCCTTGGAAGATGAGTATAAAAGACTTGAAAAGGAATTACAGAAAATGCCACAGAAGAAAGATATTAAATTGAAACTGGACATAACTAAACATAAAATGGGTTTAATAGAGAAAGAAGAACTGGCACAGAAAATTAGAAATGCTAAACAGAATTACTTTGAAGATGCAAATAAACCAGGTAGATGGCTAGCATATAAATTGAGAAAGGAGAAAGAGTCAAGGAAAATATCGCAGTTAATAGATGACCAAGGCCAAGTTTGTTATGGTAATAAGGAGAAAAAGGAAATTATTCGAGACTTCTATGGACAACTATATAAGAAAAAGAATATTGATGAGGAAAAAGTCAAACAGTACTTACAGAATGCTAACTTACCTAAGATATCCAAAGAGACTGAAGAAATGCTAGAAAGTAATATAACAATGATGGAATTAAGTGAAGCACTTAAGAAACAAAATAATGGGAGATCATCAGGTCCAGATGGGCTCCCAGCAGAATTCTACAAAATACTACAAGAATCATTGAGCGCTCCATTGTTAGAAGTCATAAATGAAGCTATGTCAAAGAAGATGATACCTAAAACATGGTCAGAGGGTTATATTACACTTATTCCAAAAGAAGAGGCTGATCCACTGCAAATTAAGAACTATAGACCAATTTCTTTATTAAATGCAGACTATAAAATCTTTGCTTCAATTTTAGCAGAAAGACTTAAAAAAATCTGAATAATTTTATTCATCCAGACCAAAATGGATTTCTGCCAAAGAGACAAATTAGAGACAATATGAGAGTAATTCTGGATACTTTGGAATACTATGAGGCACATCCTGAAAAACAAATGGCTTTGATATTCCTAGATGCTCAAAAGGCATTTGACAATGTGAACTGGAGATTTATGTTACTTCTATTGGAACAGATGGGTTTTGCCAGAAAATTTATCCAAGCAATAGAAGCTATTTATCATGAGCAAACAGCAAAGGTAATGATGGAGGGAGAACTTACAGACTTTATTAATATAAGAAAAGGCACAAGACAAGGATGTCCCCTATCTCCTTTGCTACTTGTATTGACTTTGGAAGTGTTGTATAGAAATATTAGAGAAGACTAAAGTATAAAAGGAATGAAAATTAAAAAGGAAGAATTCAAATTGCAAGCCTTTGCGGATGACTTAGCCTTTATTTTGGAAGATCCTTTAGAAACAGCCCCAAAGCTATTGGAAAAGATAGAGACATATGGTGAGGTGGCTGGTCTGAAAATAAATAAAGATAAAACAAAGATCTTGTCAAAGAACATGCTACTAAGACAAAGAGAAGAACTGGCAGACCTGTTGAAAATCCAAGTTACGAACAAGGTCAAGTATTTGGGGATATACTTGACATCAAGATGTAGTACATTAAAAGAGAATAATTATATTAAACTTAAACAACAGATAGCCTTAGACTTGAAGAAATGGGAAAACTTACAATTGTCATTAATAGGGAGAATTTCAACAGTCAAGATGAATATTTTACCCAGACTTTTATTTTTGTTTCAAACAATACCAATTAGGCTCGGAAAAGACTATTTTGAGGATTTAAATAAAATTTGTGTTGAAGTATATATGGCAAGGTAAGAAAGCGAGGATAAAGCTAAAGCTCTTGCAAGATGCTAGAATTAGAGGAGGTTTTGGCCTGCCTAATTGGGAGTTGTACTACCAAGCTGCAAATTTGATGTGGGTTAAGGAATGGATAACACTAAGAAAGACTAGATTGTTGACACTAGAAGGTCATGATTTGCTGTTGGGTTGGCACGCTTTTTTATGGTATAAGGGAACTAAAACACAGGGTTACTTTAGAAGACATTATATATGGGAGTCTTTGTGGTTAAACTGGGAGAAGATAAAAAAACAATGTTATCTGAAAATTCCAGTTTGGTTATCGACTATTGAAGCATTTTCCTATCCTATAATCTATAAGAAGGAACAAACAGTTAGATATGGGGAATTATTGGATGAAAAGGGTGAACTTAAATCGATACAAAATCTAGAGGAACAAGGTATAAAGATGAATTGGTTTTCATATGTGCAAATACACTCAAGGTATGATGAAGATTCTAAAACAGAGGGATTTTATGATAAACAGACTGATTTAGATAAGATTTTGACAGGTACTGATGAAAAGGTGATTAAAAAACTATATGGTTATTTACTGGGAATTAAGCTAGAGGAAGAACAAGTTAAAGAAACTATGATTGCTTGGGGGAGGAATTTTGGATATGGGATTGATTTAGAGAAATGGCAAAAATTATGGTCGCAAAATTATAAAATGACAATGTCAACAGCTTATAAAGAAAATCTGTATAAGATGTTTTACAGGTGGCACTTTCCCCCGACAAGGATAGCAAGAATGTTCAAGAATAAATCTGAAAAATGCTGGAAATGTCATCAGATACCTGGCTCATACTACCATAAGTGGTGGACCTGTGAGGATGCTAGAAAATATTGGACTAAAATCCGCATGTGGTTGGAAAAAAATGACAAAGAAACACATAGATTTGAAACCGGAGTTTTTTTTTATTGGGAATCTTACCAGATGCATACAGTAAAGACGTGAAATATCTGATTGTAAATGTATTAACTGTGGCTAGGATTGTACGTAAATTATAGTTATCTCATAAAGTATGAATGAATAAAATCATAGTCAAATGATTTTTTAATAATGATATGAGGACATATAAGTTTGGATTGATAATATGAGTTATTATGTAATATAACCGTAATTGAGACTACGAAATTAATGCACAAAACTGATGAACCAACCAACACACTGCTTGTATATATGTATGGAAGAGAGCTGATGTTTTTATGCTTTGTTTGTTTTGTTTGTTTTTAAAAAAAACCAATAAAATTGTTTTCAAAAAAAAAGAAGAAAAAGCTCGATCACTGTTACTTGGGACCTTTTCTGGCTGAGGCGGTGATCAATCCTGCAGCATTTCAACTCTCCCTGCCATGGACCATGCGTATCCATCCTGTCTTTCATTGCTCCGTGTTATTCCCGGTATTGGCCGACAGTCTGCATAGACCAGCTCCACCACCGCCAGGCCCAATAGCCCCTCACAGAGAGGCAGAGTACAAAGTGGATAGCATCCAAGATTCACGCCAGTTGCAGGGCCGATTTCAGTATTTGGTGGCATGGAAAGGTTATGGACTGGAGGACTTCACCTGGTTCGATGCCACTGATGTTCATGCTACTCGTTTGGTCCACGACTTCCACGCTCAGTTTCCTCAACGTCCCTGTCTGCCTGGTTCCGAAGGAGGGGGCCGTGCGGGGGGGATAGTGTCATGCCCCTGGTGGAGATTGACTCTGACGGAGAGGAAGAACAGGTGACAGGGAGTGGAAGAGTGGCTCCGGAGGTTGTGGAGGAGGCTGGGGAAGGGCAGAGGCCGGCTGAGAAATCAAAGGAGGACCCAGGCCCATCCCCTATCCATCCTAGGGCACGCAGGGAGGAGAGGATAAGGGAGAGACATGGTCTCCTCGGGAGGAGAGGGCCTTGATCCTTTTCATGGGCTGCAGCTGTGACAACTGAATAAGAGGTCAGACATGCGTACGTGCGAATGCTGGAAACAAAGCGTGGAAATATCTCTAGTTGATGGTTCCTCTCTGAGTTTGGTATCCTTCCCAGTGTGTGTTATCTGTGGATGTCCTCCAGCCCTATTCTTGCCTGGTTTGTGTTGCTTTTTTCCTTCTTCTTGTAACTGTTTGTGTTGGAGTTTTTTTGTCTTCCATCAAGAATATTCGGAGCTTGGAAGCAAAGTGAAGGAATAAAAGGGCCTTCACCTGTTTTCTGAGACTGTGTTTGTTTTGTATCCCACCCTGGGTCATCACACACACCTTCTTTCAGTCTTCTTCCGGTAGCTGTCCAAGCTTCAGAGCAGCTCGCAATGGTCGCCTTCCCCTGTTGTCAGTTTAGAGAGCCTTCTCCAGATTGATCAGGGAGTTTGCAGGCTCCCTGAGATTAACGGAGTGCGCTCTGTTCGATTACCACCCCTCCAAGGTGATTTAGGTCCAATTGGGCCACCTGGCAGCCAGGATATCGATACCCCCCCGGACTTCCCAAGAGGCACATCGTGTTACCGTGACGTCAGCCCCGCTCTCCTCTCTAAGCAGTTTACAGAGTCAGCATATTTCCCCCAACTATCTGGGTCTTCATTTTAAGAGGTAACAAGATTAAACAAGAGTAAACAAGCTGAATGCATTACAGTAGTATGTCATCCAGTTCAGATTTGTTAAATTAGAAATCCAAGTTTATCATTATGTCCATCTACTATATCTGTACATGTACGTGCATGTATTTGGTATGGATAATCACTTGAAAACCAGATCATTATACCATGAGAGTTACTAAAACATAGTAGTTCTCATGGTATAATCACCTGGTTTTCAGTGAATCATACAACACTGTGTGCACAATTATTAGGCAAGTTGTATTTTGGAAGATTAATTTCATTATTGAACAACTACAGTTGTCATGCCCCCATCAGAGCCTCAATCTGTGGAGGATGATGAGCCGGAGTTGGAGCTGATGAAGATCAAAGGGGTGGCTTCGTTGGCTTTGGAAGAATGTGGGGAGGAGCAGGATGAGGCAGCCCAGGGCCTCTCAGGATTGGGACAGCTTGTTAGCAGGGAAGAACGGGGGCAGGATGAGCGAGAGAGGGCAAGCAGTGGAAATGAGGAATAACGGAGCTCAGGCAATGAGCAAAGAGCACCACCTCCTGATCCCTGAGCACAAAGTGAAGAGAAGGCGGGCTCAGTACAGGCTGACCTGATGACTCAGGAGGAGAGTGCCCGGCCCCTCTTCACAAGGCACACATGGGGACTGAGATTTAAGGAGATGCTGTGGGGAGGGGCGTTTGTTGGGAACAAACACTGAATCTGTAGAGTTTGGTGTACCGGTACAGACATTTGAAGTTTGCAGGACTGCTTGCTTCTTCCTTGCTTTGTGGACTCAGTGCCTTGTTCCATACTTCGTGGACTCATTGTTTGTTCCTTGCTTCGTGAACTCATTGCTTCTTCCTTGCTTTGTGGACTCATTATTAGTTCCTTGCTTCGTGGACTCAATTTCCTGTTCCTTTGTTTTGCTGCATTGTGTGCAGCCAGAGGCTGCCATGTGTACACATGTACTTTGCTTGGGAACTTTCCAAGAATGTAGGAGCGTAAATTGGAGCACTAAAGGGAAGTTTGAACTCTCAGCTGGCTGTGTGTCCGTGCCTTGTCCTGGGTCATCACAACAGTGCTCTCAGTCAATCCAAAATGTTAATAAACCTCAAATGCCTATATACAAATGCACAAAGTCTGGGGAACAAACAGGGTGAACTCGAACTACAAATACATGAAGGCAGATATGATATAGTTGGAATAACAGAAACTTGGTGGGATGAAACCCATGATTGGAACATACTGGTAGAAGGATACAAACTATTCAAAAAAAACAGACCCCATAAAAGAGGAGGTGGAGTTGCACTGTCTGTAAAGGACCACTATATTTCTACAGAAAGACATGAAACCAAAGATGAAAACCTCCTAGAATGTATATGGGTCAATATAAAAGCAAAAAAGAATGACATGGCCATAGGTGTATATTATATTAACCAACTAACAAACATATGCAGGAAACACAAAACAATAGTAATGGGAGACTTAAATTATCCTGATATCAATTGGAAAATTAATTCTGCACCAAGTGAGAAATCAAATAAGTTCCTAACCAACCTAGCTGACAACTTTGTTGTCCAAAAGGTAGAGGGTGAAACTAGAGGGACAGCCATACTGGACTTAATTCTTACAAACAGAGAAGTGATAGAGGGAGTTGAAACTGCAAGAACCTTGGGTGAGAGTGACCACGTCATACTAGAATTCAACATAACACAAACATAAGCAATAGAACATAATGACACCAGAGTCTTGGATTTTAAAACAGCTGATTTTAATAAACTCAGAGAGAACTTGGGAAAGATTCCATGGATGAAAATCCTAAGGTGGAAAACAACTCAAGAATCTTAGGAAACTCTGAAAAGTACGATCATAGAAGCCCAGACCAGCACAATACCACTGAGAAACAAAAACAAGAAATCCAAGAAGAAACCAGCATGGCTGCACAAAGATCTCTCTGGCAAATTGAATAAAAAAAGGACAAGTACAAAAAAATGGAAAGAAGGACATACAACTAAGACAGAATATCAGCAGATAGCCAGAATCTGCAAAGACAAAGTCAGGTTAGCAAAGACTCAGAACGAACAAGGACTTGCAATAAAAGTCAAAGATAATAAAAAAAGTTTCTTCTAACATATAAATAACAAGAAAAAAATCAAGGAAACAGTCGGTCCACTAAAGAGAGAAGACGGCAAGGAAGTAACAGGCAACAGAGAGAAAGCAGAACTGCTTAACTCATTCTTTGCATTGGTCTTCACGCAAAAAGAAATTATAGCTCAACCCACCAAAAACATAACTGTAAAAGACATACCAGAAATAAAAGTTAAAATAAGCAAAAAAATAGTAAGAGAACACCTGTCTGATCTTGATAAACACAAATCACCAGGGCCTGATCAGAATGGCTTCCTCCCCCATAGGCAAATAAAAACAAATACAAGAACCATTATGGATATATCAGAATATTATGAAGATCAACCAAGACAATGGCATTGATATTTTTAGACGCCCAGAAGGCTTTTGACAACCTGAATTGGAACTTCCTTATTAAACAACTGATAGGCATGAAATTTGGTGAAAATTTTATAGGATTTATTAAGACAATTTATAACATGCAAACCACAAAAATATTAATAAATGAGGAAAATACAGATACCATAAAGATAAATAAGGGAGTAAGACAAGGCTGCCCCCTAGCTCCTCTACTGTATATATGGGCAGAAGAGACTCTCTTAGTACAAATTAGGCAAAATCAAGAGATTAGAGGACTAAAAATTAAAAAAGAGGAATATAAACTCCAGGCATTCACCGATGATGTGGCATTTATATCAGAAGAATCCTTAGAAACGAGCCCTATACTACTAAGAGAACAGAAGAATGTGGAAAGGTGGCAGGGTTAAAAATTAACAAAGAAAAAACAAAAGTGTTAACAAAAAACTGTACAAAGGAGCAGAAGGAAGAACTAGCAAATAAATTAGGTATGCAGGTGGTAAATAAAGTAAAATACTTAGGGATCTGGTTGACTGCTAGATGTTCGTCGATTAAAAAAGATAACTATGATAAGTTAATAATGCAAATAGTTAAAGATTTAGATAATTGGGCCAAATTGCAGTTATCACTATTGGGACGTATTTCAATAGTAAAAATGAATATTTTGCCAAAACTGTTGTTCGTGTTTCAGACAGTGCCAGTCAAGTTGGAAAAGAATTTTTTTGTAGAATTAAACAAATGTATATCTAAATTTATATGGCAGAGGAAAAAACCCAGAGTGAAATATAAATTATTACAGGATGCCAAGAAAAAAGGAGGATTTGGCCTTCCAGATTTTGAATTATATTATGATGCTGCTATAGTAAACTGGCTTAAGGATTGGGTTAAATTAGAAAATAGAAGGTTGGGCAGTTCCAGTCTGCAGCGCTTCGGGGCAGGCAGGAATCCACAATCGTGCATGGTTTCTGCCTGCGCTTGCTGCTGGAGTGCCCTGAGCTACCCGGCTTCAGGGCTAGCCACCTCTGTAGAAGGTGGTGAAGATAGGGGGGATCTGGCAGGGTCGAGAGAAATCACACCTCTCTTCCCTAGCCAGCTAAACCCCCTTTTCCGAAGGCGGTAGAGCGGCGGTCAGAAATGGCCGCCACATAGAAGTGCTCATCCGGAAAAGAAAGTGCACGAGGAGTCAAGAAGAAATGAAAGTTCTTTTGCTGACCGGGACAAAGCAACAACGAAGATATCCTGGAACCTGAAATCTGCAAAAAATACATCGTTCCCAGTGATTTACAAGCGGCAAATGGAAGTTAAAAGGGAAAGTTCTTTTTTTTTTCACTCTCCTTCCTAACGTTGACAGCGAACAGAAATGCATGAGAAATCAGAAAAACCCGCTTTGGCATTAACAGGTAAACTGGATAATTAAATGCTAAAGGGATAATAGGGATTTCTGAACATTTAAAAACATTTTTTTTTTTTGCTGTAAGTGGGAAGGGAGAGGAAAAGAATTGGAGCAGGATTTGGAAGTAAGGAGGAGATTGCCTAGAATTTTAAAGAATCATTAAATACTACAAGACTTCTGAAAGATACATTTTAACTGGACTTTGCAACTAAACAGTAACCCCAGAAAGAGAAAGTGAAGAAAGAAGAAAGTACTAAAAGAAACAGCTTATTTGGATTGTTTGGTGATTTTGGGACTTTTGGAAATTATTTTTGAAGGACTAAAAACACTTGGGTGGTTGTTTTGGAAAAAATTTTCCTTTCTACAATGGCATCACTTGTGGATGAATTGAAAATTGAATACAAAAATACAAAGAAGAAGAACAAGAAGGGAAAGACTCTCTTGGCACTCTTTTTCAATTCTTAGAAATGGTGATTTGTACCTATGAGAAACTGACTGCGCAACAAGATGATTGGGATAAAGAAGAAGCCATCTTTGATGAACAAGTAACTTTACTTGGGGAAGAAAGGGAGAAGGAGGAAAAGAAAAAGGGGACTTTAAGATTTAAAAAAACAACCAAAAAAGAGAAAAATAAGGTGAAAAGTGGATATAATGTGAGAAAACAACAGAAAGGGGGAATGCAGAAGAAGAAAAGGGAGGTGGAGAGACAAGGGGGTAAAAAGGGCAGGGAGAAGAAGCAAGGGAGGAAGGAAGGGACGAGAAGACTCAATGGTGGGGAGCAAGATGTAAAGAAACAAGATTCATTTAGAGATAATGGGTAAAATTTAATTGAAAAAGGGATTCTGCAGGTACATAAAAGTGTATTGTTATATTTGTACTTAGAAATAATGTTAGAAAATTGGAAACAACATGTGATTAAAAAATGGGATAAAATATTTAGTGTAACTTAGTGAAATTTTTGTGAATAAAAGGAAGGCAATGAAATAAATGAGAGAAATTGAAGTAGGAGGAAATGGGAACATTTTAATGATGTGAAGTGGGGGGGGGAAATAACTATGGAAAGTACAAGTGTTCCCATAAAAGTATGATATTCAATTGAAAAATAATGTGTAAAATGTTTAAGATTTAAATGAATATTAATATTAATGATTAGATTCGAATTGACATGGATTGTTCTTTTAATTATATTACATACTTATAAATTTTTCTTTTTTAAAAATATAATGTGTAACTTTAGAATGTACCAAACAGAATCCCAATGGAAGTTATGTACTATGCTAACTGTTATAAATTTAGGGGAAAGAGTTAAAGGTGTCACACTCCAATTAGTGCACAGGAGAAATTTTGTTTAAAGAGAAAAGATAAATAGATAGCTGGAAACAGAACAGACAAAGAATAATAAACATAATGATCTGAATTGAGGTGAGATAAATAAAATAAAACTAAGAAAATTAAAAGAGGTGAGAAGCTATATAGAAAATGGAAAATGGTAATAAGATATGGAATGGTATATAAAATGAACATGAATTTGAATTTGTGTCTGTATGAAGAGATGTAACCCGGGATCAAGCAGCTTTCAGAAAAGATGTTTTATGTTTTTATGTTCTATGTTTTGTTTGTTTGTGTATTGTCTTTGAAAATTAATTAAAAAATTTTTTTTTTTAAAAAAAAAGAAAATAGAAGGTTTTGATCTACAACTTGGCGGGCATGCTTTCATGTGGGATGGAAAATCTAAACAACATTCATATTTCCAAAGGCACCATGTAAGAAATGTGTTGTTCAATATCTGGGGAAAGATTAAAAAAAAACACTACCCAAAGGTTCCACTGTGGCTATCTACATTGGAAGCAGTCACATATCCAAATCTATTGGATTATGAAAACATTGTCAGGTATAAAGATTTACTATATGATACTGGAGAGCTTAAAAATAGGAAGCAAATACAAATTCAAGGAAAGGAGATAGCATGGTGGCCCTTTGCACAAATACAAACCCATTATAACCCATTATAAAAAAGATAGAGAACAATTTGGCTTTAATATGACCCCACAAGAATTAGATAAAATATGGCTAGGAGAGGAAAAGAAAACAATTAGTAAAACATATAAATATCTTTTGGATTACAAATTAAAAGAAGAAATAGTCACAGAATCTATGATAATTTGGGCTAAAAACATGGGTCATAGTATTGAATTAGATAAGTGGGAACACATCTGGCAAACAAATTACAAATTAACCATGTCAGTCTCGTACAAAGAAAACTTATACAAAATGGTTCATCGCTGGCACCTACCTCCTGCGAGACTGGCTAAGATGTTCCCCAACCTACCACCCAACTGTTGGAAATGTAACTACGCACAAGGAACATATTTTCACATGTGGTGGACTTGCCCATGTGCTCAGAAGTTTTGGAGGAATATTAGAAATTGGATTTTAAATATAACAAAACAAAATTTAAAACTTGAACCCGAAACCTTTCTGCTAAGTATGATAGATTTAAACATGGAGAAAAAATATCAATATTTAATTTGGCACATTATAACTGCGGCCAGAATAACCTACGCACAAAACTGGAAACTGTCTTTCATTCCCTTCAGAGGATATGGTAATTAAAAAAATACATGAATGTGCTGAGATGGATAGCCTAACCAAATTGTTAAAAAATAAACAAGATAGTGACTATTATGAAATATGGAACATTTGGTATGATTGGTTAAAGAAAAGGTAATATTTGATATTTGGATAAGTTATGGAAATGACAGAAGATGTGCATTTAATTATAAAATATATAGAGAAATTAAAACATTAAAAGAACAAAGGAGTTATTGTAACAAGGCAGATCACGTCAATGATAAAGATAAAGAAAAAAAAAATTAACCATTGCTCAATATACGCTGCAAAATGTATATGTGTGTGTGTATGTGTATGTATATGTATATGTATATGGTATTCAGCTTTGTTCGGGTATTTTCCAACGTCATTATAGTTGTGCTTTTAAAGTTGTAGCAACGTTTCGGCAGGATCTCATCTGCCATCATCAGGCTTCTGTATTGTGTTCATCTGTGAGTCAGACTTTCACAGCCGTTTCAGTTTTAAATTTGGGGCTAGCCTACTGCTGTGCCAGAATGTTTTTTCCTTCATCCTGATTGGTTGGGAGTCTTGGTCTGTGTTTATTGGTCTTGGAGTTTGCTGTGTTCTGCTTGATTGGTGTTTCTAATATCTTCTGTCTGTTTTGTGGGTTTTTTTGTGTCTTGATTGGCTGGCAACATTGTGTTCCTGTATTGGAGGCTTTTAGTGCAGCTTGGCTCCGAGTAAATGGATGGCTATCATTTGTTAGGAAGCTAGGTTTCATCTGGGTGCCTGGTTGGGGTGTGTTTGAGCTGGAGGTATCAGGGGGGATCTGTTTGTGCCCAGGTGTTTGCCTAGCTAGTGGTGTGGAGATTTTTTTGTTTGTGAGTGCAGGCTTCCAAATGATTGAGTCTGGTGGAATCATCTCTTCTATTCATGCTTTCTAGTCTTTTTTCAATCTCTATGGCTTCTCTGATAATTCTGTGGCTGGGGTTTTCTATAGTGGCTAGGGTTTTGGTGCCATTGAAGTCGATGCTATGACCTGTGGCTTTCATGTGTTGGACTAGTGAGGAAGTGTGTTCCAGCTTTTTGACTGCATTTTTGTGTTCATCCAGGCGAGTACTTATTCTTCTATTGGTCTGTCCAATGTATGTGGCCGGGCATGATGCACAGGGGACTTCATATATGACTTGGTTTTCCAGGTCAATTTTATCTTTGGGGTTTCTTAGGATGGCTGCTATTTTTCTGTCTGTTTTGAAGGCAGTCTTGATGTGATGCCTGTGTAGTATCTTGCTGATTTTGTCTGTAGTACCTCTTATGTAGGGCAAGACAGCTGTTCCATAGAAGATGAACTAGAAGATGAACAGACCTATGGACTAAATAGGTCTACCTAAATACCCGAACAAAGCTGAATACCATACATGTAAGTACCCGCGAAAACTTAAGAAAACATATATATGTATATGTATATATATATATATATATATGTGTGTGTGTGTGTTATGTCTCACCTTTCCAAGGAAAATGAAAAGTCCAAACTCTGACAAAATACAGGCAGGCAAGAAGATTCAGTATTTACAGAGTTAATTCCTTTAAGCAAGCAATGTTCTTGGCAGTATCACAAACGCTGCCTGCCAAGTCCGACAAGATAACCAGAAACATTAATCACGAAAGCTTTCAAGAAACAAGATACACCGAAGCTCTACAGAAAATTCACACTTTGTCCCATACAGAGTTTCCAGAGAAAACACACCCACTTTTATCCCCTGTGGGGTGTTTCTCCATGACTCAGCTCACTCTCTGATTCGTCCACGCCTCCTATGCTGCAGCTCACACTTCTTCCTGCGATGCTGCCTAGACATTCGTCTACTTGATTCTCTGTCAAGAGGCTGCTCCGATATGCCCTCCTCCTCCTGATTAGCCTCAGGCTGTCCCTCTCGGTTATCTGCTGAAACCTGAGGCATCATCAGGGAGGAAGGCACTGCCGAAGAGGAAGGTCCTGGGGAGGAAGGCATTCCCAATTCCTCTTCCTCATCTTCCGAGTCCTCCTCTTCCAGGAATGCAGGCTCAGGACTCGGAGCCACAACATATATGCATATGTATATGTATATTTATATTGATTTGTCTGTTTTAAACGTATGTCAAATAAATGTTTTTTTTGTAGAATATTTTTTTTAAAAAAAATAAAAGTTAAAATAAGCAAAAAAATAGTAAGAGAACACCTGTCCGATCTTGATAAACACAAATCACCATGGCCTGATGGATTACAACACAGAGTTTTAAAGGAGCTGGCAGAGGTCATCTCAGAACCATTGCACCATATCTTTCAAAAATTCTGGAGCACCGGAGAACTACCAGAGGACTGGAAAAGAGCTGATGTGGTTCCCATCTTCAAAAAAGGAAAAAAACAGACCCAGGAAACTATAGACCAATCAGCCTAACATCAATACCTGGGAAGATACTGGAAAAGATAATACAAAAACAGATCTGCCAACATCTACCATGTTTCTCACAAAATAAGGCCGGGCCTTATTTTTTTTTGAACCCCGCAAAAAACAGCTAGGCTGTCTTTTTCGGGGGTGACTTAATTTTCCCCCCCCCCGCATCCTTGGGCGGGCAGGCGGCAACGGCTTGGATGTTGCCCTCGGCTTTGGTGGGACACTTCTTATCGGGAAACCTTCCGCCACCGTTGCTTTCCCTTCTCCCCATGCTGCCGCATTTAGAGCAATGCCGCGGCGTTTCGCGCAGCCATGCGTGGCCAGCCAGGGCTCCTCCCTGCAACCGGAGCCCAGCGGAGACACTCAGTTTCAGGTGCTCCTGTCGCCGCCTTCCCTTTGCCTTCGAAGGCAAAGCCAATTCTTTTAAAAACGATGCCCTACTACCAGTATGACAGACTCCCCTGCCCGAGAGGGCAGCCCAACCCCACGTGGAAGGCAAATCTCCCAGGGCTGCAGTGCGGGATCGGCCCACCCTGGGAGAAGTGCCCAGTTGCCATCCTTGCCTGGCGCCGGGCAGAGCGCGAAAAGCTTCGCCTGGGATGCCCAGCGCAGCTGACAGGCAGGCCTTCCTGCCCGGCGGCAGAGCTCTCGCCAAGGCAGCAAGTGCCTCCCCACTGGACCCTCCGCTCATCCCGCCAGGGCCGTGCCGGAGCTGTGCAGTGATAGTGCCCACCCATCCATGGACAGGAAGGCAAGGCGACGGCCTGCGCCGTGTCCTCCTCCGAGCTGAGCCCTGATGAGTGAGAGCCTCTGCCTGATGCCCGTGCCACTGCAGTGTTTGGAGCTGCCGGCGTGTTTGGAGATGCGTGGGGATGGGGACGGGCTGGGCGAGGGGTGGAAAGGATGGGTGGCTTCAGGCTCTGTCCACCGGACCCGCCAGCAAGGGAAGCAGTGCTGCCGTCGCCTCGCCTCCCTGTCTGCAGATGGGAGGGCGCTATCATTGCCTCGGGCAGCCTCTCCTGGTGGCCCCTTCGGGTTCGGGCTGGAGGGACTTGGGAAGGAAGCCAAGCTCAGGTTGGCCCAGCTCTTTCGGTTGGCAGGCAGGCGCGCACCCGCGGCTCCCTTTCCCAGTTCTGCCCAGCCCGGACGGCTCCGGCACGGCCCTGGCAGCCCTGCAGATCTCTTCCTCTGATGCCTATGTAGCCCATGCCACCGTCGTAGCCGCACTACGAGTGGAATGGGCAGTAATACCCTGGAAACTGGTAGGGACCTGCTGGAATAGGCTCGAGCTATGCATGCCTTGATCCATCTACTCACAATAGATAGAGTAACTTTACCCCCCAACGAGGAAGTTTGGAACGAACAAAACAGAGACTCTGTCCTGCGGAATGCAGCAGCACGTTTAATGTATATCTTTAGAACCCTGCGCAGATCCAGAGTGCGCCAAGTCTTTTCCAACTCATGAACTGGATGATGACAGAAGTCCAGAAGGACCAGTTCCTGCGCCCAGTGGAAGGAGGTGTTGACCTTCAGTATGAAGGCCAGGTCCAACCTTAAAACCACCCAATGAGGAAGGAAAAAGCAGGTCAGGACGAACCGAGAGAGCAACCAACTCCGAAACTCTCTTCGCCGAAGTTACTGCCACTAGGAAAGCCACTTTTAGAGTGAGGAGATGAAGACTGGAATGACGAAGCAGCTCAAACGGAGGTGTCGTGAGAGACTGCAAAACCTTGGTCGTATCCCAAGTGGGGTACCTATGTACCACAGGAGGGAAAAGGTTGGTCACTCCTCTGAGGAACCTACGAACCGTAGGATGCTGAGCCAAGGATTCCAACTTCCCACAAGTCAAGACTGACGAGATGGCTGAAACCTGCCTGCGGAGAGTGTTGGGGGAAAGACCCTTGTCCAGTCCTGCCTGCAAAAATTCCCAAACTGCAGCCACCGAAGCTTGTAAGGGAGAGATGTTGGACTTAGCACACCAAGCTGAAAAGGATTGCCAAATAGTTTCATAAATGCGAATTGTAGAAGGACACCTGGAAGCCTGAATGGTTTGGATAACCTTGTTGGAGAGTTGGGCTCTTTTTAAGATGCCCCACTCAATCGCCAGACTGCCAGTTGTAGCCACTGGGGCTCCGGATGAGACAGGGACCCCTGGAGAAGAGAGACATCCTCCTCAGGAATCTGCAAAGTGGGGATCACTGAAAGGCCCATCAAATCAGCAAATCAATGCTGGTGAGGCCAAAAGGGAGCCACCAATATGATTTTGGCCCCCTCCAACAAGAGCTTTCGAATTACCGCTGGGATCAGAGGCAAAGGTAGAAAGGCGTAGAGCAATCCAGAAGGCCAGCTGCAACGTAAGGCATTAGTGCCTTCTGCTCCCTGGGAGAAATACCTAGTATAATACCTGGGCAGTTGGGCATTAAGGGATGAAGCAAATAAATCCACCATTGACAATCCAAACCTCCAGGAGATCTGATGAAATAGAGAAGGATGCAGTTGTCATTTGGCATGGTCAATGGTAGTCCTGCTGAGCAAATCTGCCTGTATATTATCAGATCCAGAAATATGCTTGGCTCTAATCGACCAAAGGTTTCGTTCCACCCACCTGACCAGGGACTCGGCCTCTGTCATAAGGGAAAGGGACCTGGTACCTCCTTGTCGATTAATATGGCCTTTGTTGGCCACATTGTCCGTCATAACTAGGACGTTAGATCCCGTCACCTGACAGAGAAACTTCTTCAGGGCCAAACAAACAGCTCTAAGCTCTAACCAGTTGATGCTATGAGCCTGTTCCTGTTCAGACCACAACCCTTGAGCCCAGAGGGAACCTAAATGGGCACCCCAACCAGACAAGGAAGCATCAGTCGTAAGGACCTGGCAGGATTCAAGTTTGAAAGACTGACCTTTGGACATGGCCCCGGAGAGCCACCAGTGGAAGGAAAGTAAAACTTGTTTAGACAACTTAACCTTCCTGGGGGAATGGCTGGACCCCGTTTTCTGGAAATGAAGCAAGAACCACTGAAGGGATCTGGCATGAAGCCTGGCCCAGGGAACAATGCCAATACAGGAAATCATTTTACCCAAAAGCTGAGAAAGAAGGTCTAAAGGGACAAAACTCTTGCCCCAAATGCCCCTAATCATCCCCTGTAGGCTGACCAGTCTCTCATGAGAGAGAAACACTTGACACACTCTAGTGTCAATGATGGCCCCCAAATTAAGGAGGCAATTTGTAGGAGAGAAATGGCTCTTTTTCTTATTAATGGAAAACCCCAGATCCTGCAGAACTGAAATAGTAACTTGCAGATCCTGCTGAGCTCTCTAAAAAGAAGACATGATTAATATGTCATCTAAATAACATTGTAAACGCACCAGGAAAGAATGAAGGTGTGCAGCTAGAGGCGCCAAAATTTTGGTAAAAACCCTGGGGGCGGAAGATAACCCAAAGGGAACAGCCCTGTATTGGAAATGATGCCCCTGATAATAAAACCTAAGAAATCTCCTGTGGGAGGAACAAATAGGGACATGTAAATAGGCTTCCATCAAGTCTATTGATGTGTGGAAGTTCCCCCTGCCGAACGCTTTCCAAGATGGAAGAAAGAGCGTGCATTTTAAAATGCCTCTAAACAACATATTTATTGAGTCATTTCAAATCGAGAATTGTCCTCCACCCCCCGAGGCCTTGGGAATAACAAAAATTCTGGAGTAGAATTCCATCCCCTGTTGGTCGAGGGGAACCTCCTGAATGGCCTTTAGGTCCAGCAAATGCTGGATGGCTGACTCCATCAGACTCCGCCTCCCAGCATCTCTAGATACTGGGTAGTAGATAAAGAACCTCGGAGGAGTGTAGTAGAATTCCAGTGAAAGACCCGATCTAACAGTGAACAGAACCCAGGCATCTGAAGTAATACCCTCCCATTGGTCAGCAAACCACACTAAACGACCACCAATGGGAATGGAGTGAGCACCAGAGCTGGCAACGGTATGAGCGACTTCCTCCTCCTCAAAAGGGCCGTTCAGAAGAAAACTGCTGCCTGCCCTTGCCTGAGTGATCAGGAGGAGGTTCTTGATGTTGATAAACAAGTTTCGACGGCCGGTGAAAACTGGAAGTTGACTCTCCTCTGAACTGAGGGTGTTTGAAATAAGGAGTGGCCCAATGTTCCACCCTCTTTAGGAGCAAAGAAAGAATCTTTCTTTTGTCCTTGGTCCCAATCAAAAGGGGCTCAAGGACCTCACCAAAGAGCTTCTCCCCTTGGACTGGAGCAGACGCCAGCTTCCATGTACGTCTGCTATCAGCTTGCCAGTTGCATAGCCAGAACATGCGCCTGGCTGCCACTGAGGAAGCAATGGCTTTCATGGCAAACCTGGTGCTATGCAGGGTGGCATCTACTGTAAATTCTGTAGCCGCCATGATGTCCTCGTGGGCACGGACATCCGATGAGGGAATTCTATCCTGCAGCTGTTTCAGCCACTTGAGAGAGGTTCTTGTAAAGAAAGAAGCCACTGTAGAAGCCTTGACCGCCCAGGCAGTGGCCAAATGGGATAGCTGTAGCGACTGTTCCACTCGCTTTTCTTCTGCCTTGAGGACTTCCTCTGGGTCTGAAGGAGCAGACGAGGAGGCCAAAGCAGCGACTGGAGCATCAACTGTAGGGACCTGAAGGGTCTTGGTAAGTTCAGGCCCCATGTTGAAGAACCTGCGATCAGAGGCCAGAGGATTGGGCCCTGTGGCAGGGGCTTCAAGCTGTTTCTTGATTACCTTCAGGAACAGCTTTCATGATGGAACCACTTCCTTCTTGACTTCGGGCTCGTCAAACAGAACATCTGACGCCTCAGGAGGAAGTGTGGATGCTGCTTCATCATCTGCGTTTTTCAAATTTGTGGTGTTTCTAGCCTTGAACAACAAGGGACTAAACAAAGAGTGTTTAAAACAACCCATAAACACCAGAACCTCCTGTGAAGGGCCTTCATCTGCTGACATATCTGATTCAGGCTGATCAGATTCACCCACCAACGATGGAGCCACTGAGGCAGCAGGAGCAAAGTCTTTAGCCAACCCAGAAACTGGATCCTGGATAAAGGAACCTCGTTCTGTCAAGAGAGCTTCACGAACCCGGGACCTTCTTTCTGATAAATCAAAAGCTGCAGATGAATGACAGGTAGCTCTCTGCAAGCCTTCTGAGATGCCCTTCCTGATCACCTTGTCTATCAGGATCTGTAAATTAATAGGGACATCCGAATCAGAAGGCTCAGTAGGTCTGGCTGCAGGAGCAGTAGAAGGAAAGGAGGGTTCCACCCCGTTTACTATGCCCACGCTCCTGCCAAGGTGCCGCTTCAACATGAACATCCTCAGCTTGACTGTAGCCTTCAGAAGGAATGGGAGAAGGATGCTTCCAGGCGCCGTCAGGCCATTGAGAAGCAAATAGCCAAGGTGCATCAGACCTCTTCTCGCTTAACGTCTGCACGCCCCCAGTCTCCAGCATCACTCATCAGTGAAGTGGATTTGTAGGAGCCTGGACCTTCTTCCAGACCTGGTGTCCAAACTTGGTCCCCTGATGTCTCCAGAACAGGCACTTCTCCTCCGCTCTTGAGGCCTTTTTCACAGGCTGTTTCCCTTTGGTAGAAGCAGCAGGAGCCACCTTTTGAGGCTTGGCTGCTTTAGAAGCTCTGGTTTCCCTTGGGGCTTCAGCCATCTTGGAGCAGCAAGGCCAAATGTCGACTGGAAGTCCTGTGTCAGGAGAAGAGCACACGAAGGGATTTAAGAAATCATCTTCAGGGGAAATCTTCTCTATCCCCACACCACCACCACTTTCTTCTGCCCCAAAGCTCTTCAGTAGAAAGATTTTACTTCCTACTGGGACTCAAACTCTCCTGGGCCTGTTAGGGCAATATAGATAGACCAGACCCTGCTGGGAGCCCAAGGGTCCTGGTCTACTTCGGGATAGGAAAACCAATCCCCCACCGGGAAAATTGAAAATTATAGCACCTACCCTTCGATGTCATCTGCAGCTCTGGAGGCAACTGGTGGTGACCAAACGCACAGAAGTGGTGGGAAGAAGAAGTCTCTTCAAAATGGTCACCTAAGTTTCAAAATGGCTGACTGTGTATTCAAAATGGCCACTGGCCACGAGGAGTCTTCAAAATGGCTGCCAGGCTCACATGAGGCTTCTTCTTCCAGGGATGCTCTGATCCTTCCCTGGAGATTCGTTGCTCTGCAGAAGGCAGAGAAAGGAGGAAAAGAAAGCAGCCCAAGATCAAGCAACCCCACGGCTCTGTAAGGAGTGTGGCCGATGCCCACGCTCTCTGAAAATGGCCGTCCGGCCAAGAAATAGCTTCCTCTTTGCCATGGAGCTCCTAAACAGCCCCATGGCTCTGCAGAGATGGCAGAAGCCACCACCCACAATGAACAGCCGTCTGGCCAATCGATCCTGCGAACTTTGGCCTTGAGGGCTTAAAACGGCCCCCGCAGCCCCTACAGGCTGCTCCGAATCCCTAGAGCAGCCCTCAGCTGTTTGGTGGTCTCCCGATCGTCAGCTGTGAAGCGGAGCGACAATTTCAAACAGAGGAAGCAAACCAAGGCTTTTTTTCTTTTAAAAATAAACTTTTCCTTTGCAAGGTTGCCTTTGGGCAAAAAGCTCCGAAGGCAGGAGAGGCAATACCACACGTCCTGTGCTGCTAAGGACTGAGTAGAAACTGAAGAGGAGCCACCCAGAGTGGGTGGAGCTAGGCTAATAAGCCTTTTGCACAGACTCAATCCTAAGCAGATAAGGAAGAGTATCACCCATTCTGACCTGTTGCAGCCTTACAAGGAAAATAATGGATGGAAAGTGAACAAGGAGAGATTTAACCTGGAAATAAGGAGAAACTTTCTGACAGTGAGAACAATCAGCCAATGGAAAACCCTCGGAAGCTGTGGGAGTGCCATCACTTGAGACCTTCAAGAAGAGATTGGATTGCCATTTGTCAGAAATGGTCAGAGGGTTGGACTAGATGATCTACAAGGTCCCTTCCAACTCTGATTATCTGTTATCTGTTCATTTATTTGCTTTAGTTAAAGTGAGAAAAAAACAACAACTCAAAATGTACAAGTAAATATTTCTGACAGTTCATAAAAAAAATCAGTGACCAATATAGCCACCCACCTTTTCAGTAACAGTCATAAGCTTTCCATTCATGGAGTCTATCGGTTTCTTGACAGACTTTTTGTGCAGCAACAACCAGTCTCCCAGACTTCAGAGAGGTGTACTGTTTTCCTTCACCGTAAATCTCCCATTTAAGAAGGGCCCACAAGTTTTCAATAGGGTGTAGGTCAGGTGAGGAAGGGGGCCATGTCATTATTCTTTCATCTTTAAGGCCTTTACTGGCTAGCCACGCAGCGGAATACTTTGATGCATGCGATGCGATTGAAAGATGCAGACTTTTTCCTGTATCATTGCTTGAAGAAAGTGCCTTCTGAAAACTGGCAGTAGGTTTGGGAGTTGATTTTGAGTCCATCTTCAACTGGAAAAGGTCCAATTAGCTCATCTTTAATAATACCAACCCATCTCAGTACCCCACGTCCACCTTGCTGCCATCTGAGTTGAAGTGGAGTTCCCATCTATCTGGTCCGTCAAGTCACTCTCATCTCATCAGTCCATAAAACCTTTGAAAAATCTGTCTTCAGATATTTCTTGGCCCAGTCTTGCCGTTTCAACTTATGTGTCTTGTTAAGTGGTGGTCAGGTTTCAGCCTTCTTTACCTTGGCTAAGACTCTGAGCACTGAACACTTCTGGGCACTACTTCTGGGCACTTCAGGTAGGTTACAGTTCTGGAATATGACAGCACTGAAGGATAATAGGTTCCTGGTAGCTTCCTGTTTGATTCTTTTTTAAATCTTTGTCAGTTAATTTGCGTCTTTTTTTCTCAACATGTTTCTTGTGACCCTGTTGACCATTTGCAATGAAACATTTGATGGTTCTGTGATCACACCCCAACATCTTAGCAATTTCAAGAGTGCTGCATCCTTCTGAAATACTTTTTACAATTTCTGACTTTTCAGAGTCATTTAAATCTCTTTTTTGGCCTATTTTGCCTGAGGAAAAGAAGCTGCCTAATAATTATGCACACCTTGATATAGGGTGTTGATCTCCTTAGGCCACACCCTCCCTCATTACACAAAACACATCACCTGATATGTTTATATCCACTAAGCATTCAAGTTTATACAGCGTGGAGGTGGAAAATATGCATAAAATTGGATTGAGGGCAGAGCTGATGTCGCTGCAGCACAATGGAAATCTCTAGGGGCTCCTAGGCAGGATGTTGATATCCTGAAAGCCGGTGGTCCTATGGACCGAAATTGTCTTGGAGAGATGACAGTTGAGGAGAGGACACTCTGCTGATCCCAGGGATACCGCAATATCCCTGGCAGATTGAGAGAGAGCCTCTCCAGCTAACTTGAAAGGAAAGCGGTCATTGCGAACTGCTACAAGGCTGGGACAGACTCCGGTGGAAAGAGAGAAAGTGAAAGCGTGGTCGACTTGGATGAGAACTTTCTATTTACTGATTAACTAAAACAAAAGAGCCCCCTGGAAAAGAAAAGGGTGAAAAGAAAGCCAACTTTTAAAAGGATGAGTGGTAATAAATCCCCCCCGCCCCCGAACAAAGCTGCGAGGAGAGCGGTTTATGGCACTAAATAGCAGAGGGAGCCATTAATCACTGAGTTAAAAGACAAACCTTTTTTTCTGCAATTATTTCTAACTGAGCTGGACTGGACTAACTGAACTAATTGAAGGAAATAAGAAGAGAAGCTATATCAATTTGGAACTGATTTTTGTCTTTTCTGACTTTTTAAATTTTTAAATTGTTTAAATTGCCTTCTTTTTCTATCTTTAAAAAATACTAAGACTTATAGGGAACCTCAATTATTTAAATCAAAGGAAAACAGTGTAACAGTGCCATCTATCAGAGGGGAAATTTGGAAAGGGGAAAATTTTAAACTGACCTTGAATACAAGCCAAAACAAGATACAATTATCCACAGAGATAGAGAGCTACAGTGAGAACTTATATTATGAACAGTGTAGCTCTTGGACACTAAGTGAAACAAAGAAGAAATAAAGAAGCAAAGCAGAGGCCCCTATCACCAAAACTGTTTCCTTTTCTTCCCTTTTATCTTCCCCCACCTGTTTAAACTATTTGGATAGAATGGCTAATAGCACTGTTAATATAAAAGCTTTGATTTCTGCACTTCCTTCCTAGTGGACATTGTTAAGAAATTTTTCTTTTGTTTCCTATTTTACTTTAAACTATTTTTACCGTTTTTATTATTTCTCCTTTTTCTCTTCTCTGGTATTGGACTTTTTTTTTTTTTGCTCCCTGTGGATTTTGGATTATTCTCCTTTTTTTCTACCATTTTTATTATTTCTCCTTTTTTCTTCTCTGGCATTGGATTTACTTTTTACTCCTTGTGGATTTTGGACTATCTTTCTTTTTCTGAAATATAATTGGGAAATTTCTTTTTTTTTTTCTCCTTTCCTTTTTTATTGGATTTATTGGAACTATTGGACTTGGATTTTTCCTTTTTTATATTTAGGGGCTCCTTTACTTTTTTGAATTTAATTTTCTTTTGGATGGTTGCTTTTCACACTTCTCCTGGTTAATTTTCTCTTTTTATTTTAATTGGACTGTCTTCTTAAGGTGGATTAAGGTATAGAAGAACCTGACAAAAAAAAAATTTCTCTTCTCTTTTCCCTTTTCTCTCCTCCCCTTGAGCTTGGGGGGACACTTGGTAGATTACAAACTATAAAGATAACAGCTTAACGATGAAGAAAACAGTAGCATCTCAACCAACCTCAGCCTCGTCATCAGCTGCATCCAGCCCTAGAAGTCAGAGCACATCTGAGTTGATTACCCAACAAGAGAAGGCAGTGGCAATGCAAGCTGAAATTAAAGCAATATTTCAAACAATGCAGGCCAAATGGGAAGGATGGATGATAAAATAGGGAGATCAGATGAAAAAGTAGGGAAGATGGAAGGAAAAGTAGACAATATTGAAGGTAAAATAGAGAATATCCAACAAATGATGGAAAAAAATGAAAAACGAATGGGGAAAATGGAAGAAAAAGCATTGATTATGGAACAAAGAGTAGGAGAAATGGATTATAGATTATCAAGATTGGATCAAATTAAGGAGAAGAAAATTATGTTGCAAATGGACAAGGCCGACTATGATTTAAGATTTCAAAATGTAGAGGAAAAAGATGAAAATTTGGTAGACATAATGGCAGATCTACTTGCAGCTGCTAGGGAGGAGAAAAAGGAGAAAATGATATATGATATGGATGAAATCTTCAGAGTTCAAACATGCTATGGAATGAGACATAAGTTGCCAAGATAAGTTCATATTAGGTTCACAAAGAAGGCTATAAGAACAGAAACACTGAAGGCGGTGAGAGATGAACCATTAAAGTACAAAGGAAAAGAAATAATAGTGTTGAAGCAGATACCAAGAACTGTAAGAGACTTTAGAAGAGAATATCAGTTCCTGACCAAATGTCTGATCAAAAGAGAAATAAATTTCAGATGGCTGATACCAGAATGAATAAAGGTGACCTGGTGAGAACAAAGGCATAGAATAGATACAATTGAAAAAGCAGAACTATTTTATGATCAATACTTCAGAGAATACAAAGGAGAAAAGAGTAGAGATGGAAGCAATAGAACAACAAGAGGAAGGAATAGAGAGAGAAGAGAGACAACAGGGAGAAGAAGAAAGAGAGGAGGAGGAAAGAACCATCAGAGAAGAAGAGAAAGCCAAGGAGCAAAGAGAACTGAGAGCGATAAGATCAACTAGACCATATAACAAGTAAAATCAAGGAAAAAGAAATTAAATTAATAACACTTAATATAAATGGACTAAATTCAGCAATCAAAAAAAAGAATATTTAACAATTTAGAGAAATTAAAAATGGATACAATTTGCTTACAAGAAGTAAATATCAAAAACAGCACAAGAAAATATTAGAATAGCCTAAGATTGGGAAACTATATACTACTGTCAGCTTTAAAATTCAGCTGTCACATTTCATGGAAGGGGGGTGGAGGAGTTGAAAAGTTCAAGGTTATTCTGTATGTCGTATTAAGAAATTCCAGTTGCAGTTATTTGGTTCTCATGATTTATGAAGTGTAGAAGTGGGAGGAGAGAAGGGAGGAGAGAAGGTGGATTCTGTGTAACGCGTGAAAATAATTTCACTTTGGGAAATTGCCTTTGATATGCCAGATCTGTTTCCAAATAAATCAATTGGAGAGAAAATGTCTCGGAGTGATTGATATCATGGATACTTTCTGGATGCCTTACAACTACATTGGCACAATAAAGTAAAAGAGGAATAGCATTATATATAAAAGATACCATAAAAACAGAATTAATTTAGCAAGATGAAGAACGAAGAGTATTAATATTTGAGATGCTGATGAACTATTAAAAGACATAGCGGCGGGGGGCGGAGCTGGCGTTGCGACGATACAGCATGCAATCTTGGAGGTCTGAAATCACTGCCGATATCTTTGCTCCTGGACGGTCCAAATAAATCTAAACCATCCCGAAGAGATGGTGAATGTAAAGAGAGCATCCTGTCAATCCCAGGGGCACCGCAAAGTCCCTGGTAGATCCAGGAGAAGCTCTTTTTGCCAGCAGCAAAGAGGCAGCCATTAAAGCTGCTGAAGTTGGGACAGCTCTGAAACGAAAGAGATCGGAAAGAGAAAGTGTGCCAGTTTGGTGAGAATTTTTTCTTTACTTTAAGATTTGAAAGGACACCCTAAGGAAAAGAAAGAATCTGTAAAAGTTTTGACAGAAGTGATTAAGCGGCGATTTTAAACAGGAAGTCAAAGTAATATTTTTTTTATTATTTTTCTCATCGCTGGATTTTTTACACATGATTTTATATTTTGAAACTTGACTGTTTTTTTTTCTTCCACCTATTCTTTCTCTCCTTTTTGACTTTATAATATGTTAGGCTAGAGACTCTCTTCTAGTCATCTTTTAAAATATCTTTTTCCCTTTTTAATTAATTTTTATTATATCTTCTTTGGAAAAGGAGGGGGAAAGTGAAAGCAGAAGAAACTTTGCAACACTGCCAACTAGAGGCTTGAAAATATTCTATCTCTTTTTTTCTTAACCAGACAAAGCTGAGAAAGAACTGAGACTTCTTTTCAAGGACATTGCCTGTTTGATAAGATAGAGGGAAGAGCACGGGAGAGTATTATTGCAGGTGCTCTTCTGGGTTTCTATCAATAGTTGGAGTCTGGTGTTGAAGTTTATAGAAAAAAAAGGTGATAAGACTCTGGAGAAGAGAGTTATAAATTTTAACAAAAGCCTTGGATAACCAAGCAAGGTGCAGTGTGCTCTTTTTACTTTTTTAAAGCTGGGCTATTTCTTACTTTAACAAACCCCCTCCTCACTAGCTTACTTTTTGTAATAGCTGTTTGGATCTTTGGCCTTTTGGAACTTGTTTTTGTCTTTCTTTTTGTTTTTGAAGTCTAATTTTTACATTTGCATTTTATTTTAAAGGAAAAGCTTTAGTATTAATGATTTCCTTCCTTTTCCTTTTTTTTTTAAGGGAGTAGTCTCTTTTCTTTTTTCTCTTTCCCTCCCTTGTATTTTGTTTTCTATTTACCTTCCATATTGGGTTTTTTTTTTGGTGGCTTTCTTTTTGTGTTATGCATCCTTTTATACCTGAGACTTTTTAATTGGATTAAGGTGTTGAAGAACCTGAAGAACTTTTCTTTTCTCTTCTTTAGTTTTTTATTTTCTATTTTTCCGCCTTTTCCAGGATTTAACAATTTTTTCTTTTTCTTTTTTGTGTTTATGGTCTTTTCTTCCATTTTTGAGTTTTTACTGCTATCTAACCAATCAATTGGATTAAGGTACACAAGAACCTGAATAATTTTTTTTTATTATTATTATTGTTATTATTTGGCTTCTTTTTCCCCACTATTTTTACTTGGAATTACAATTGGTTATTTCACAAGTGGTTTAAGGTCTAGAAGAACCTGAAGATTTTGAAATCTCCGAAATGAGTAAGAAACTAACAGCCCCTGGTTCCTCAACTTCTACTTCTTCCTCTTCACCATCTGGAGGACAACATTCAATACAGATGATGTTACAGCAAGAAAAAGAACAGGAAAAAGTGACGCTGCAGATGATTATGCAAGGAATTCAAAATATTCAAAAAAGAACAGAGAACATTGAACAAAGAACAGGAAAAACTGATGAAAAGGTGGAGAACATTCAACAAATGATGATGACGTATGATGAGAGATTCCAAAAAATTGAAGAAGACAAACAAAGAGATAAGAAGATTGGAGATATTGATAGCAGATAAACTGTGGTTGAACAAGATAAAAGTGGGATGTTGAGATGGGAGATGGACAGATCAGAATTTTATCTCAGATTCCAAAACTTAGAGGAAGAAAAGGGACAAAACCTAGCTGAGATAATGATAGAAATTTTGGCTGAAGCTCTGGAAATAACTAAAGTGAAGATGATGGATGGAATAGATGAGGTTTATCGAGTCTTCACAAGATATGCAATGAGAAATAGCTTACCAAGAGAAGTTCACATCAGATTTAAAAAGAAAGCCATTAAAACGCAAATATTGCAAGTGGCAAGAGAAAAAACATTGAAATATAAAGACAAGGAGATTGTGGTCCTGAAACAAGTACCCAGAAGAGTGAGAGATGAGAAGAGAATACCGATTTTTGACTAAAATTCTACTTAAAAAAGAGGTGAATTATAGATGGCTGATTCCAGAAGGTTTAATGTTCACATGGCAAGAACGGAGACATAGAATTGACTCAATTGAGAAAGCTGAATTATTTTATACAGAATTTTTTAGAGGGAAAGAGGAGGAGGCAGAAAAAGAAATGTCACTGATTGAATTCCAAGAGAACTGCCAAATAGCGACTGAAAAAGAAGAAGGTGCAGTAGGCGGAAAGGTGGAAGTCAAAGAACAACGTGAACCAAGATCTACAAGAGCTGCTAAACCTAACTACAAAATATAACCATGGAAGAGAAAAAACTGATTACAATTAACATAAATGGACTTAACTCAGCTGTTAAAGGAAGGAAAAGTTTCCATAAATTAGAGAAATTAAAATTTGATATAATCTGCCTACAAGAAGTACATATTAAAAAGCAACATGAACAACTGTTGATACAGCGAAAGCTAGGAAAAATATTTACTTCTTTGGCACAATGCAAGAAAAGAGGAGTGGTTTTATACATTAAAGATATTATCCCAGCGAAATTGATCTATACCGATGACGATGGAAGATTACTAATGGTGGAAATAATGGACAATAATATGAAAACACTCCTGATTGCAATCTATGCCCCGAACGACAATCAAGAAGAATTTTATAGAAAATTACATATGAAAATAATTGAACTGGACTATGCTAATTATAGTTATGATGGGAGACTTTAATGGAATTGTAGATAATAAATTGGACTATGCAGCACAGAAAACAACAAAACAAAACAGACTCTCCCTAAATCTTTTTTTTAAATGATAGATTAAATAAATTTAAAAGATACATGGAGAGAAAGAAATGCTAAGACTAAACAATACACCTTCTATTCAAACAGACATTTATCATGGTCCAGAATAGATATGATATGGATGTCAACAGAATTGTTAGCTAATATTCAAGAAATAAATATTGAAACAAGTACTTGGGCAGATCACAATCCAATGACAATTAAATGGAAAGGACAAAGAAGAAGATCTAGATGGATGTAAAATAATACTATATTAAAGGAAAAAGACTTCATACAGTGGATGGAAAAAGAACTGGCTTTCTTCTTTAGAGAAAACCAAAAAAAGATACATCAATCCAGAATGTATGGGATACAATGAAGGCATATGCCAGAGGCTTGATAATAGACTATACAAGGAAAAGAAATACCATGAAAAGACTAGCCTCTAAGGCATTGGAGGATGAATATAAAGGACTTGAAAAAGAGCTACAGAAAATGCCACAGAAAAAGGACATCAAGTTAAAAATGGATAAAATCAAACATAAAATGGGTCTAACAGAAAAAGAAGAACTAGCACAGAAAATCAGAGGTGTGAAACAGAACTATTTTGAAGATGCAAATAAACCAGGTAGATGGTTAGCATATAAATTGAGAAAGGAGAAAGAATCAAGGAAAATATTGCAACTAATAGATGACCAAGGCCAAGTTTGCTATGGTAGTAAAGAGAAGAAAGAAATTATACGAGACTATTATGGGAAACTATACACACAAGAGAATATTGATGAGGAAAGAGTTACACAGTACTTACAGAATGCTAAACTACCCCAGATACCTAAAGAGATTAAAACAATGTTAGAAAGCAATATAATGATGATGGAGTTAACTGAAGCATTTAAGAAGCAAAACAATGGAAAGGCACCGGGCCCAGATGGACTTCCGGCAGAATGTTATAAAACACTACAAGAATCGTTGAACCTTCCATTGCTAGAAGTTATGAATGAAGTTATGTTAAAAAAGAAGATACCCAAATCATGGTCAGAAGCTTATATTACACTTGTCCCAAAAGAGGAGGGCGATCCATTACAAAACAAGAACTATAGACCCATTTCCTTACTAAACGCAGATTATAAAATTTTTGCTTCAATATTGGCAGAAAGACTTAAAACATACTTAAACAATTTTATCCATCCTGATCAAAATGGATTTCTGCCAAAGAGACAAATTAAAGACAATATGAGAGTAATCTTGGACACTTAGGAATACTATGAGGCACACCCTGAAAAACAAATGGCTTTGATATTTTTAGATGCACAGAAGGCATTTGATAATGTGAATTGGCGATTCATGTTATTACAGCTGGAACAGATGGGCTTTGGTAAAAAATTTATTCAAGCAATAGAAGCTATATATCTTAACCAAATGGCAAAGGTAATGATAGAGGGAGAACTGACAGACTCCATTGATATAAGAAAAGGAACAAGACAAGGGTGCCCACTATCACCTTTGTTGTTTGTGTTAACCTTGGAAGTGTTAAACAGAAATATTAGAGAATAAAAGGATATAAAATGGATGAAAATTAAAAAGGAAGAATTTAAGCTGCAAGCATTTGCAGATGATCTGGTTTTCATTTTAGAAGACCCACTAGATACAGCATCAAAATTGATAGAAAAGATAGAGGTATATGGAAAGGTGGCTGGTTTGAAAATAAATAAAGATAAAACAAAGATCTTGACAAAGAATATGCTATCAAGACAAAAGGAAGAACTGGTGGATGTATTGAAAATTCAGGTCACGAATAAGATCAAGTACTTGGGGATACATTTGACAGCAAGATGTAGTACACTAAAAGAGAATAATTATATCAAACTTAAGCAGCAGATAGCGCTAGATTTGGCGAAATGGGAAAATTTACAACTGTCATTAATAGGGAGAATATCATCAATCAAGATGAATATATTACCCAGAATTTTATATTTATTTCAAACAATTCCAATTAGGTTTGGAAAAGATTACTTTGAAGATTTAAATAAAATTGTGTTGAAATATATATGGCAAGGTAAGAAAGCGAGAATAAAGTTAAAACTTTTGCAAGATGTCAGAATAAGAGGAGGATTTGGTTTGCCTAATTGGGAGTTGTATTACCAAGCTACAAATTTGATGTGGGTTAAGGAATGGATAACATTAAGAAATACTAGATTGTTGACACTAGAAGGACATAATCTGTTGTTGGGGTGGCATGCTTTTCTATGGTATAAAGGAACTGAAACACAGGGGTGTTTTAGAAGACATTATATACGGGAGTCTCTGTGGTTAAACTGGGAGAAGACTAAAAGACAATGTTATTTGAAAATTCCAGTCTGGCTATCGGCTATTGAAGCATTTTCTTATCCTATAATATATAAAAAGGAACGAACAGTTAGATATGGTGAAATATTGAATGAAAAGGGTGAACTTAAATCTATGCAAAAATTAGAGGAACAAGGTATAAAGATGAATTGGTTTTCATATGCGCAAATACATTCAAGGTATGATAAAGATTTTAAAACAGAAGGTTTCTATGATAAACTGACTGACTTAGATAAGATTTTGACAGGTACTGATGAAAAGGTGATTAAAAATTGTATGGATATTTATTAGAAATTAAACTAGAAGAAGACCAAGTTAAAGAAACTATGATTGCTTGGGGGAAGAATTTTGGACATGGGATTGATCTAGAGAAATGGCAAAAATTGTGGTCTCAAAATTATAAGATGACAATGTCAACGGCATATAAAGAAAATTTGTATAAGATGTTTTACAGGTGGCATTTTCCCCCAACAAGAATAGCAAGAATGTTCAAGAACAAATCTGAAAAATATTGGAAATGTCATCAGGTACCTGGCTCATATTACCATATGTGGTGGACGTGTGCGGATGCCAAAAAATATTGGACTAAAATCCACACATGGTTGGAAAAAATGACAAAAAAGCATATAGACTTGAAACCAGAGATATTTTTATTGGGAATTTTACCTGAAATATACAGTAAAGAATTGAAATATTTGATTGTAAATGTATTAACAGCGGCTAGGATTGTATTTGCCAAAAACTGGAAAAATGAGAAAATACCATTACAGGAGGAAATCATTAAGAAAATATTGGAATGTGCTGAAATGAGTAGATTGACATTTGAAATCAGAGAACAAGATGATAAACAATTTTATAAAATTTGGGATCTATTCTATCAATGGTTAGACAATAAAACATGGTAATGAAATATGTAGATTCTTAGAAAACAATAAATATATAAAGATGTATTCTTTTCTTATTATATCTACAAAATGATTGTAGGATAGATTTGAGATGATAATATGAACTGTTATAAAACAAATTAAGTAAAATATGGATTATTTCGTAAAACATGAATGAATAAAAGTATAGTCAAATGATTGATTAACAATGATATTAATGTATTTAATATTTGATTTAAAATATGAGAATATATGCAATGTAATTGTAATTGAAGACTACGAAATGGAAGCACAAAACAATTTGTAAACCAACCGACACACTGTATGTATATATATGGAAGATGGTTTGATGTTTTTATG
>NW_020769641.1:54390-111046 GCF_900518735.1 Pseudonaja textilis
ACTGCTGCTGCATACTCTGCTTGGGGGTTTATCCCCAAACACTAACAATTACAATGCAATAGTGGATTGTAAAAAAGACTATAAAACACAAAAGACAAACAAAAAAGCCCCAGGAAAATATTACCTAAAGCATTTTTTAAAATGGCAGAAGAACTAGCAATTCAAGATGCATGGAGAGAAAGACATTTAGAAAAGAGACAATATGCATTTTATTCAAATAGACATCTATCTTGGTCTAGAATAGATATGATGTGGGCAACAACAGAAATAACTGCAAACATACAAGATACATACATACAAACATACAAGATTTCCTGCAAAGGAAAGAAATTCAATATAAAATGACTGACAAAACATAAACTGGAAATAATAGATAAAGAGGACTTAGCACAAAAAATTAAGCAAACTAAGCAAAACTTTTTAGAAAATGCAAATAAATCAGGTAGATGGTTGGCATATAGGTTAAAAAAGACAAAGAAAAAAAAAGGATATCTCAGCTAACGGATGATAAAGGGAATATGTGTTACAGAAGTGAGGATAAAATAGACATAATTCAAAAGTACTACAGTGAACTATATAAAGAAGAAAAAGTGGAGATAGATGAAATAGAGGAATACTTAAAGAGAACAGATTTACCTAAAGTACCAGAAGAAACCAGAATAATGTTGGAAGGAAAAGTCACAGTGATTGTTCTGACCCAAGCCTTGTTCAAATTATACAAACACAAACTGTGTAAAAAAAACAAACCTTTTTTAATGCAGCGCTGGAAATTCTGCATTCCCAGCCAAGAGTCAGTTAAAGCTAATTGTCTGATATCAAAAGCAAGCCCTTTCAAGGTTGTGAAAGGCTGCCAAGAACAGAAGACTAATTACTGATTAAATATCCACTGACAGAAATTTCAAAAACAAACTGGAGTAAGCAGGGCTTCGACGAGAACTCTTGAGTCTAAAGAACTTCTTTGTGTCCTGCAAAGAACACATCCCCGAGGGCTGGTTTTTATCCTTATGGGAGGGGCCATCACCTTCCATCCTTACTCCCGAATCGCCCTTGCTGCTTCAGCTGCTCTTTCCTTCAAGCAGCCCTGTGCACACGCAGGGTCCTCTGTGTCACTGCTGCCAGACTCCACAAGCTCTGAAGGCAGCTCCCCACTCTCCAATAGGCCTGGCCCCATCCCTGCATGACGCGCAGGCACCTCATCCAAGTCCTCGCTATCAGAGACCTCTGCCGTCTGCACCTGCTGCCAGCGAACCACAACAATGATGGAATTAACAGAAGCAATTCAAAGACAAACAATGGGAAAACTCCAGGGCCGGATGGCCTGCCTGTAGAAATGTATAAAGCCCTACAGGATACTTTAAGCGATATATTACTAGAAGTTGTAAATGAAATCTTGATTAAAGCCAAAATATCCAAGTCATGGATGGAAGCGTATATTACTTATACCAAAAGAGGATGCAGATTTACAACAAGTGAAGAACTATAGGCCAATATTGTTGCTGAACTCAGATTACAAGATATTTGCGTCAATAATGGCTGAAAGACTGAAGAGATATTTAAATCACTTTATACATACTGATCAAAATGGTTTTTACCTAAGAAACAAGTAACAGACAATATGAGAACAGTTTTAAATACACTGGAATACTATGAAGCACCTCTTGGGAAACAGATAGCATTGATATTTTTGGACACACAAAAAGCACTTGATAATGTGAACTGGCAATTTATATTGATGCAAATGAAGGAAATGGAATTTGGGGATAGATTCATGAATATGATTAAGACTATATATTATGGACAATATGCAAAAGTATTGGTTAATGGAGAGATGACCAGGAAAATCTTTATCGAGAAAGGAACAAGACAGGGATACCCCTTGTCTCCACTGTTGTTTATTTTAAACTTAAAAGTGTTGAATAGAATTATTAAGGAAGACAAAGAGATAAAAGGGATGGAAATAAGAAAGGAGGTGTACAAACTACAAGCGTTTGCAGATGATTTGGTTTTTATATTAGAAGAACCTTTAAAAACAGGGCCAAAGTTGATAACAAGAATAGAGGAATATGGGGAAATGGCTGGATTAAAAATAAATAAAGGGAAAACAAAAATATTGGTGAAAAATATGACAGAGAAACAGAAAAAAGAACTGACAAAAAACATAGATATTCAGATAGTTTAAAAAGTTAAATACTTAGGAATACAGTTGACAGCGAGATGTGGAACAATTAAAGAAGATAACTATTACAAACTGAAACAGCAGATTAAAACAGAGATAGCAAAATGGGGCAATAGGCAACTTTCACTAACTGGAAGAGTAGCCGCGATTAAAATGAATATATTGCCCATGATGCTATATCTGTTTCAGACAATTCCAGTTAAGTTAGAAAAAAATATTTTGAAGATACTAATAAAATGGTGTTGAAATATATATGGCAAGGGAAAAAAAGAAAGGATCAATATTAAAATGTTATACGATATTCGAACTAGAGGAGGCTTTGGCCTACCTAATTGGGAGATCTATTACCAGGCTACAGCCCTAACATGGATGAGAGAATGGATATTACTGAGAAACAAAAGACTATTAACATTGGAAGGACATGACTTACAAATGGGGTGGCATGCGTTCTTTCTTAAAAAAACAACAACAAAACAAAGCAAGTTTTATTCAGTTTTTCACATGAATTACAAAACAAAAAGGCTCTTTTCAGTGGACAACATATTTCTGGGTCACCACTTTTACATGCAAATATGACAATAGTTATGTATTCATTTTTTACAGTCAACTTCCTATCTTATCCAATTTTTACTTAGTTCTATTATTAGCTTTTCCATTCCAACTTTTACAGAAGAAAAGAACAAACAAATTGATCCTGGTCTCTTGATATTGGTCTCAATCTAAACATCCTCTCATTTCATTTCAATTATTTCAAATATATTTCTGAAACATTAATATTTCTTTTAAAAATAAAAATAACAATATGCATTCGCCTAATAAAAATTATCAATGTCCCTCCTTCCTCTTAATAATCTATATTACCCTATTAACTAATTTATAATTACAAATACTTTTATTGTTACCTTTTCCAAAATACTCTTTTCTCATTTAAATAGTTCTTTTATCTGTCAGATTTGCAATTTCATCGCATATTCTTTCTATAAGTTTTAAATTAACACAAGCTTTTACACAAGAGAAAAAAAAAATAAGTTCCCCTCCCCCCCAACCTTTTACTAATTTGAGTGTGTCACCTCAGTGGTTAAAATATACCTTAATTCCCTCATCTTAACTCCCAATAAACAGGTTCCACAATGTATTTTTCCCCTTTAATCTCATGGAATTTATTTATAGTTTCAAAACAAAGATAAGAAAAAATAATTAGTCCATTTAACTAATCCTGGTCACTGATATTAATCTCTTTTTTAAACATCTTCACAGTTCATTTCAATTATTTCAATTTATTTAATAAACATTAACATTTCTTTTAAAGATAAGAATAAAGATATACATTCACCTAGTTAAGGATATCAGTGTCCATCCCTCCTTTTGATAATCTATATTTCCCTGTTTTCTAAATATTTTGTAATTGCAAATACATTCTTATCACCCCTCATCTCCATGCGGAATCCCCCTTTTTAAATTCATTAACCATTATCTCTATGTCTCCTAAATAAAAAGTTTCTTTTCATTATTTTGCAGTTCCCATATTTCTTTATTTACTGCTCCTGTTTCTCATTACCTTTCTTCCCCTTCATTTTCCCATATCTTTTTTCCTTCCAGTTTGTGTCCCTCTTCCTCTTTGTATCTTCCTTTCCCCTTTTCTGCTGCTCCCTTCTGCCTTTCCTAATTTCACCCCCTTTTAGTTACCTTGTTGAATCTCAAATTTTTAACCCCCCTTCTTTTCCCTGTTCTTTGTGTTAATTGTCTATTTAAGATGGCTGCTCCTTGAACTAACTCCTTCTCTGAAATTCTTTCTTCATGTTCTTCAATCACCATTTCAATAGCTTTTAAAACAGAGCCAAGTGATTCACCTCTTTCCTGTAGTAATTCTTTCATATTTTTAAGTTCCATTTTTAGTTCCCAAAGAGATATCATAAGAGTGATTGCACACTCTTATATCTTATAATCATTGAAATCCACAAAAACTTTTATTTTCCTTCTTTCTTCTTCAGTCTTTCTAGATTCACAATTATTCCAACACTGGGTCTATACCAAAATCACCCTGCACTCCTGCAAGTCAATCTTTTCTTACTTCTTCTTTTATTCTAGTTCAACTTTCGCTTTCTAGAGTTCTTGTTTTATTGTTTCAATATTTCTTTTACATTGTATCAACTCAAGTTCATAAAGAAACAGGATCTTTTTCCTTTTATTTTTAAATTTAAATTTTTGTCCACAAGATGGCACTCTCTGTTATGCAAAGTCTTCAGCTTTTCCCCCGTTTTATTATTCAGGGCTTTTCAAGCCTCAATATTCCAATACAATCAAATCTCCAGTTTGTATATTTGCCCTGCATTATTTTTATTTTTTTGACACACTTAAGTCCAGCTTTAATTTATGCCTGTTTGTTGCCAAAATATTTTAATCCAATTTAGTTAAGTATCTTGTTCTGGCTTCTTACTTTCCCAGTTCAAAGCCCCATTTAGTTGTCAAAGTTGTTTTTCTTTATTTTTCCTTCCCTTTGTATTTCTGCCACTTTCTTTTCTTTTTTAAAAATTAATTGTTACATTAATCCCGGGGTACCTTTTATTTGGTTGTTGCACCCAATTGTCCCAGCTGTCAGGGTTCCAGAAATTGTCTGTTTCAATCAGTAACTGTGATGACACGTAGTCTCTCAATATAACCCAAAACCCAAAACATATATTAAAGTCCGGTAAGGACTTCAACTTAACTTCACTGTTTTATTATGCACAGTTTAAAGTCACAAAAGTAAATAATGAGGCTAACAGAAAACCAAAACAAACCACATTGATGAGAGTTCTGAAGCAAGCTGAGGTAACTAATCATAAACTCCAGGCAAATAACCGAGAAAAGTCTATGGGAAGAACGCCAACAAAGATAAGCCTCTTTCAGGGTAAACACTAATTGACTCCAACAATTCTAACTATTCATCTGAAAAACTTATATACATAGCTCCCACCTGCAAGCCACGAGGAGGGTCATGGTAGTCTCCTCTTGAGTAGACCTCGCTTTTCCCTGATCCTCTCCTCCCTGCATGACCTAGGATAGATAGGGGGTGGGTCTGGATTCTCCTCTGACTGCTCAGCCGGCCTCTGCCCTTCCCCAGCCTCCTCCACTACCTCTGGAACCACACTCCCACTCCCTGTTGGCTGTTCCTCCTCTTCCTCAGAGTCAGACTCCACCAGGGGCACGACACTATCCCCCCCCCCGGCAGGGCTCCCTCCCCCAGGACCAGGTGGATGAGGATGTTGAGGAAACCAAGCGTGAAAGTCCTGGACCAAACGAGGAGCATGAACATCAGTGGCATCGACCCAGGTGAAGTCCTCTGGTCCATAACCTTTCCATGCCACCAAATACTGAAATTGGCCCCACAACTGGTGTGAATCTCGGATGCTATCCACTTCATACTCCTCCTCTCCCAGAGGGGCTACTGGGGCTGGCTGTGATGGAGCCGGTCTATGCGGACTGTCAGCCGAGGCAGGGACTAACAGGGAACGATGAAAAACAGGATGGATACGCATGGTCCCTGGCAGGGAGAGACAATAAGCCATAGGATTGATCACCGCCTCGACCGGAAAAGGTCCCAAGTAACGGTGATCAAGCTTTTTCTATGGTCGCGTTGTTGATAAATATTGAGTAGAGAACCAAACCCGATCGCTGACCGCTAAAGGTGGAGCATCGCAATGATGTCGGTCTGCAAACCGTTTATAGTCTTTCTTGGCTCTCTCTAGTTGATCGCAGACCATGAGGTGCACGGCTTTTAACTCCTGCAAAAACGTATCCACTGCCGGAACTAGAGAATCAGACGGGGCTAAAGGGGAAAGTCGTGTATGAAACCCATAGTTAGCAAAGAAAGGGGACACACGGGTGGATGCATGTTGAGCATTGTTATAAGCAAATTCTGCCGATGGCAGCACTTCCACCCAATTGTCTTGTTGAGTATTGCTGAAACAGTGGAGGTACTTGTTAGGAATATAAGTCACCTAACAGGTATTTGGGTTGGAATTATATAAACCAGGATAGACATTTTAATACTGTATCTTTAAGAGAGTCCTGGAGGTGTAATTGTGTGTGGTTTCTCAAACAGCCATAAGTTGGAGCCAGAAACCTGGGTTTTCTTAGTCTTTGTCTCAGAAGAGAGTGTGTCTCAGTGAGTCTCTTTTTCCTTCTGTTGGAGAGTTCTGTCTTTTCTCCATTTTTCCTAATTGACTGCTATTCATGGATTTGATGTAAGTCTGATACTGAACTGTTTTTGACACTGGACTTTGTTATTGGATTATCCCTGGATGAAAACTGACTGATTTAACCTGTGAATGACTTTGGACTGTGTTTGAACTTTGCTTAATGTTTCTGAAATTAAAAACCTACATTTACTGTACAGTGTATCTGTGTGCTGTGTGTGTATTATTCAAACACTTCTCTCAAATACGTATTCTTGTATGTGCTCATTCTCCTAACGGGGAATTACCTCAACAGTACTGCTCCAAAATAACATTCACTCTCTCTGTCCCCCCATCAGTTTTGGGGTAATGAGCAGATGACAGGCATGCCTGAACCTGCAGTTTCGCAAGTAGGGTCTGCCAGAAGCGTGCTGTAAATTGTACCCCCTGATCTGATACCATGCGGTCTGGTAACACGTGCAATTGGAAAACATGGGAGATAAACAATTGAGCAGTTATCTTGGCCGATGGAAGACCCGTACATGGAATAAAGTGGGCCATTTTAGTCAACATATCCACCACCACAAAAATGGTTGTGGCACCATTTGATGGTGGTAACTCAACAATAAAATCCAATGAAACTGCCCCCCACAGTCGTTCTGGCATGGGCAAGGCCTGCAAGAGACCAGGAGGTGCACCAGGAGCATACTTGGCTTGGCAACAGATCCCACAGGATGCCACATATCCCGTCACATCATGTTTAAGTCTCAGCCACCAAAATGTCCTAGAGATGAGGTGCAGTGTTTTGAACACCCCAAAGTGTCCTGCTGCCAGACTATCATGACACTGACGTAGGATAAGGCCATGAAGAGGACCTCCAGGCACATAAATGCGATCACGGAACTGCAACAGGTCACCAATATACGCCCAAGGAGTCTCTTGTCTCCCATTCTCATACAATTCTCGACATCGAGCTGCCACAAATGGGTCCTGCCGCTGAGCCTCCTGAATCCTCACTTGGAGGTCCACAGGTTCCTCGGTGGCCACAAACCGCTCCAACGGAATCACTGTCCGGGGCAAGATTTTATCTTCCCTTCGGGTATACTCAGGCTTCTGAGATAGGGCGTTGGCATGTTGATTCCCTCCACTCAGGACATAGGTCACCCGGAAATCGAATCAAGCGAAGAATAAGGACCATCTCACCTGAGGCTGGTTCAATGTCCAAGCTGTACGTAGGTGTTCCAAATTGCGATGATCCATCTGAACCTCGATTTGGCGACGAGCCCCCTCCAGGTGGTGCTATGATTCAAAAGCGACCTTAACTGCCAATAGCTCCTTGTCCCAAATTGTATAGTTGCGCTCTGGAGCCAACAACTTCCAGGAATAATAAGCGCATGGGAACAAGGTGCCTGCGGGAGCATAGGCCTGGAAGAGCACTGCACCAACAGCCACACCAGAAGCATCTGTTTCCACCACAAATGGCTGGCCTGGATCAGGGTGTTTGAGGATAGGCTCAGAAGCAAAGGTGACTTTCAACGCCTTGAAAGCTGCCTGCTCTTCAGCACCCCAATGGAACTTCTCCCCCTTCTTGAGCAGATTAGAAAGGGGAGCAGTCAAGGCAGCAAAGCAGGGAATAAATGTGCAGCAGTAGTTCGCAAACCCCAACAGTCATTGCACATCCTTAACCCGCTGTGGAGGTTCCCACGCCTGCAACGATTGTATTTTTTCCAGGTCCATTTCCACCCCAGCAGGTGAAATATGATGTCCCAAGAAGTCAATCGCGGTTTATGCAAACTGACACTTCTCACGTTTAGCAAACAGGTGGCTATCACACAAATGTTGCAACACCAGCCGCACATGTTGCCAGTGTTCCTGCAGGGAGACTGAGTAAATTAAAATGTCATCTAAATAAATGACCACGAATTGATCCAACAAATCACGGAAAACATCGTGCATGAAATGCATGAACACAGCTTGTGCATTGGTTAATCCAAAAGGCATCACTGTTTACTCAAAATGCCCGTACCTTGTCCGGAAAGCTGTTTTCCACTCGTCCCCTGCACGAATGCGAACCAGATTGTAGGCCCCACGCAAGTCCAACTTTGTAAAGATCTTAGCGTGATGAAGCCGCTCAATCAGTTCAGGGATGATGGGAAGCGGGTACCGATTCCTCACTGTGATTGCATTCAACTTGTGGTAATCACAAAACAAACGTAGCTCCCCTGATTTCTTTTTCACAAAAAGCACCGGTGCAGCCAATGGGGAGGTAGAAGTCCAGATAAACCCTTTCCGGAGGTTCTTGTCAATAAAATCCCACAACGCGGCCAACTCCGGTTCCGACAGGGAATATATCTGACCCACCGGCAATTTTGCATCAGGCAGCAAGTCGACTGGACAGTCATACGCCCGATGCAGAGGCAACTGATCCGCCTCCTTCTCCCCAAACACATCAGCAAAGTCCACCAAGTCCGCAGGTAGATCCAGGTCCATGGGTGTAGCCACACTCCCTGCACAGGAGTGCAAGCAATGGTTGGCACACTTCCTATCAAGGAACTGCACAGCTCCAGACGACCAGACAATCTGTGGATTGTGGGCCTGTAACCACTCCAAACCCAGCACCACCGGAAAATGAGGCACTGCTGCAACGTAAAACACGGTTTCCTCCACATGCTGCCCAATACGCATGCAAAGTGGTTTGGTTGCAGCAACCACAGGTCCTGAACGAAGGAGCCAACCATCAATCGTCTCCACCATTACTGGTGGGGATACCTGTTGCTGAGGAATGAAGCACTGCTTGACAAAATGAGCATCCATGAAATTGGCTGTGGCCCCTGAGTCGACCAAAGCTGGGATCTCCACCACTCCCACACCAGGCACGAACACACTTGCTGGCAGCACAAGATGCTTCACCAATAGCAACTGTGGTGGTGATGTCAAAGATGTCAAAGGTGGCAAGGGTGGCAAGGTTGGTGAAGATGGCGGGCCTATGGACTTTACACCCCGACCTGCAGACCCCCGTAGGCCGAGTGATGCTCATTTCCCGCCACCGCAGGTGTCACTGCTGTGGATGTCTTAACCGGACACTTGGCCGCAAAATGGCCTCGATTGCCACAATAGAGACATAAACCACCACGACAATGTTTATTCTTTTCTAATTGAGTCAGGTGAGGGCGGCCAGCCCCCAACTGCATTGGTTCCTCCAAAGGCACTTCCACCAAGGGCACCATCTTGCTGGAAACAGATACGGTCTCTGTCTGTCGTCACACCTGTCTCTGCTGAAGTCTAGCATTGATACGAAGACACAAATGCATGAGCTTCTGAAGGGTGTGAGGGCGTTCAGTGCGCGCAAACTCACCCAGGAGCTCCAACGACAAACCCTCCTGGAACTGGTCTAATAGTGCTGCCTCATTCCATTGTACATCCTGAGCAACCACCCGAAAACTAGCAATATAATCCATGAGTGAGCCACGCCCCTGCTTCAACTCTCTCAAACGTCTGTTTGCTGTTTGGCTTCGAACAGGGTCCTCAAACATGGCCTGAAACTGATGGCAAAACTCGGCATAATTGTCCAACACCTGGTTGGGCTGGGTCAGCAGGGGTGTCGCCCAACATGCTGCAGAGCCTGACAACAAACTAATCAAAAACCCCACCTTATCCCGATCGGTGGGAAAGTCCTCAGGCCGAAGGCTCATGTAAAGCTGCCACTGCCCCCAAAATGCTGGAAATTGGGCCAGCGAACCATCAAATTTATGTGGCACTGTCACTGGGCATTTTTGGCATGGCCGGGCAGCTTGCATTTGTGCCACCTGTGCAGTCAAAAGAGCCACTTGCTGGCTTAATTGGGCAATCTCTGCTCTGAGCTGATCCATGGTCACCCCACAAAAAGCAAAAATAAGTTGAAGGGGTGGCTGGAGTCAAAATGTGATGACCCGTAGTCTCTCAAAATAACCCAAAATGTACATTAAAGTCCGGTAATGGCTTCAACTTAACTTCACTGTTTTATTAGGCACAGTTTAAAGTCACAAAAGTAAATAATGAGGCTAACAGAAAACCAAAACAAACCGCATTGATGAGAGTTCTGAAGCAAGCTGAGGTAACTAATCATAAACTCCAGGCAAATAACCGAGAAAAGTCCATGGGAAGAATGCCAACAAAGATAAGCCTCTTTCAAGGTAAACACTAATTGACTCCAGCAATTCTAACTACGTAGCTGAAAAACTTATATACATAGCTCCCAGCTGCAAACCATGAGGGTCATGGTAGTCTCCTCTTGAGTAGACCTCGCTTTTCCCTGATCCTCTCCTCCCTGCGTGACCTAGGATGGATAGGGGATGGGCCTGGATCCTCCTCTGACTGCTCAGCCGGACTCTGCCCTTCCCCAGCCTGCTCCACAACCTCTGGAGCCACACTCCCACTCCCTGTTGGCTGTTCCTCCTCTTCCTCAGAGTCAGACTCCACCAGGGGCATGACAGTAACTCCGAGACAAGCATATTCTCAAAGTGCTTTATTAAAAACAGAAACTTGGCATGTCTGTGGAATTCCGAAACTAAGGTTCCTCCCAGACTTCCCACAATACTCAATCAACACCCACCCCTTTTCTCCCACATCATAAATCATGTGAACCAATCACCCTTCACCTATAATTCTTGCTGAGCCATAGAAAATGACCTTGACAGTCTTATGTATCTATTATGTCTACTGAAAATTACTCAAATAACCCCCCTTCCATCCTTCGTAGCTGTGTAGCAGCTTTTAATAGGGATTCCAAAGCTGACAGGCGTCCCCGCTTGGAAAATTCGCCTCCTAAAATCATATAAGAAACAAATACAAACAGGGGTTAATGGTATATTTTAACCCTCTCCCCACTCCAGGAGGATGTTTCGGTTTGTTAGGAAATTCCTCATGAAACTGTTTAACCAATCTATCTGTGTGTACTTCCCAACTTTTGACCCAAGTAGCATCTGATACAGGGTAACCCTTCCATAAGACCAGATATTGTAATTGTCCTCGGTGTAATCTAGAATCGAGGATTTTTTTGATTTCATAATGTGTTTCACCCTGTATGATTAAAGGGTTTGGTGGAGCAATTGGCATTGGTCTTATCATTGATGTACTAGCTGGTTTTAATAAACTACTATGGAACACTGGGTGAATTTTTCCTAAAAGCCGGGGAAGAGTTAGTTGGACTGTGACCGGATTATTTTCGAAATCGGGAATGGACCTAAGAATTTAGGTCCCAACTTCTTACTAGAAAGTTTCAGTCTAAGATATTTGGTTGACAAATATACTTTGTCTCCTACTTTAAATGGTGGTTGGAGGGATCTATGTTTGTCTGCTTGCTTTTTGTAATCTTTTGCAGCTTCAGTCAAAGCTTTTTTCGTGTTCTCCCAACCTTTTTTTAATTAGTTCATCCGTTCTGTTAGGGACATGGATGTAGGAGTTTCTCTAGGTAATTCTGCCATCGGTCAGTGTTGATTTGGAATGGAGTCAACCCTGTGCTGCTATGTACTGCATTATTATAAGCAACCTCTGCAAATGGTAATAATTCAGCCCAGTTTTCCTGTTGATAATTTATATAGCATCTAATGTATTGTTCCACCATGATGTTCTCCCTCTCTGCTGCTCCACTGCAGGCCGGATGGAATGCTGAGGATAACCCTTGGGAGGACCCAATAGACTTTAAAAACTCCCTCCAAAATTTTGCGGTAAATTGTGCCCCTCTGTCTGATATTATTCTACGAGGTACTCCATGCAGTCTATAAATATGTTTCACGAACAGTTTTGCAAGCTTTTTTGCAGATGGAAGTCCTTTATAGGCTGTAAAGTGGGCCTGCTTAGAGAATAAGTCAATAACAGTCCAAATGATTGTATTCCCTCCACTCTCAGGTAATTCTACGATAAAGTCCATTGCGATTTCTTCCCATGGCTGTGTTGGTTCAGCTACTTGTTAGAGGAGACCGGGAGGTTTTCCAGTTCTGTGTTTCATTATGGCACAAATTGGGCAACTTTTTATATAGTCCTTGATGTCAGGTTTCATTTTTGGCCACCAGAACTGTTTTCTGACTAAATGTAGGGTTTTTAACAACCCAAAATGTCCCCCCAGTCACAAGTCGTGGCTACGTTTTAGTACCATTAGTCTTAGGGTTGTGGATGCATAAAGTTTAGTCCCTTTCCAAGCCAGTCCTTCATTGATTGTTAATTCGGGTTGATGTTTCACAAACCAGGGATCAGTCTATAGGGCTGCTTTCAATTCTGTGGTCAGTTTGTCTTCCAGGCAGTTGGGGTAGCAGTTGGCTTGGCCTCGAGTGGTTACTTGGCCTGCTGATTGAGGTTCTGATATTAAAGACTGCACTATTTCCTCTCGGTGACTGTCAAACTGGGGTTTCCTGGACAGGGCATCTGCCAATATGTTTTTCCCTCTGGGGATATATTTCAGGTTGAAGTTGAATCGCTTGAAGTATTGAGCCCAGCGGACTTGTTTAGGGGATAGTTTCCGAAGTGTCTTTAGCGCTTGGAGGTTTTTGTGATCAGTCCATACCTCAAACGGCTCCTTCACCCCTTCTAGGTATTGCCTCCAAGTCAACAAAGCCCATCTTACTGCAAATGCTTCTTTCTCCCAGACCGCCCATCTTCACTCTGTGTCCATTAGTTTTTTGGACACATATGCGCAAGGCATCAGTCGGTTCTGAGAGTCCTTTTGTAGCAGAACGGCCGCTACTGCCACATCACTAGCATCAGCTTGGACTATAAAAGGTTTGGTCGGGTCTGGGTGTTGAAGAATAGGTTCAGCTGCAAAAAGGCATTTTAGAGTTTCAAAAGCTTTCTGACAGTCCATTGTCCAAGCAAGGGGTTGGCTGGGTTTTGGTTTGAGGGGGAAGGGCCCCGTTTTTAACAAATCCGTCAAAGGGAGAGCGACCTCGGCAAAAGAAGGAATGAATTGTCTACAAAAGTTGGCAAAACCCCAAAAACTTTGAAGTTGCTTGCGTGTTTTGGGGAGTTGCCAATCCAGTACGGCTTTCACTTTTTCTGGGTCCATTTCAATTCCCTGGTTGGATATTCGGTCACCCAGGTAATCCAACGACTCCTTGTGGAATTCGCATTTTGATAGTTTTACGTGTAACTTGGCAGCTAGAAGTTTTTTCAGCACTTGTTTGACCAATTTAACATGTTCTTCGATGGTTTCGCTGAATATAAGGATGTCACCCAGGTACACTAGGATCCCTTTGTACAAGTGCAGATGTAACACCTCGTTCATGAGTTGCATAAATACTGCGGGGGGGGGGGGCTTGGAGTCCAAAAGGCATGACTCAGAATTGGAAACTACCTAAAGGGCAGTTGAAGGCTGTTTTCCATTCATCTCCTTCTTTTATACAGACTTTGTAGTACGCTTCTCTCAGATCCTGTCAGCTTTGGAATCCCTATTAAAAGCTGCCACACAGGTACAAAGGATGGAAGGGGGGTCTCAACCGCCCGTTGGGTCAACTGCTTGGATAAAGGAAAACCAAAGCTCCTTGATGTTTGGAAAACGAAAGGTTTTAATTCCTTCTCGTGCAAGGACACCAAGAACACAGTCAAGCAATATAAATAAAGTCAGCTCTAACCTGAGTTTAACAGAACGCTGTATTTATAGAGACTTCCCATTATTACCCGGTATTATCTGTTATTACCCCTCATTATCCAATCATAGTCATTGTAGTCAATCCCCATAGCTTAATTAATCCACCATTAGCTACATTCACATCAACATGTCCGCAACAAAACGGCTCCCCATGAGTACGTTCTTCGTGTGTACTCTCCAGGATCTTTGCTGGTGTATCGGAATTGCCACCCTTCTGGATTGCTACCATCATCAGAGCCCCGTTGGTTGCTTGTGTTGCGTGGTCGTGACGGGGGTTGTTGTTATTTGAGAAATTTTCAGTAGACATAATAGATACGTAAGACTGTCAAGGTCATTTTCTATGGAACAGCAAGAATTATAGTTGAAGGGTGATTGGTTCACATGATTTATGATGTGGGAGAAAAGGGGTGGGTGTTGATTGAGTATTGTGGGAAGTCTGGGAGGAACCTTAGTTTCGGAATATTGTCAGGGTTCCAGAAATTGTCTGTTTCAATCAGTAACTCCGAGACAAGCATATTCTCAAAGTGCTTTATTAAAAACAGAAACTTGGCATGTCTGTGGAATTCCGAAACTAATCACCCTTCACCTATAATTCTTGCTGAGCCATAGAAAATGACCTTGACAGTCTTAAGTATCTATTATGTCTACTGAAAATTACTCAAATAACAACCCCCCTTCCATCCTTCGTAGCAGTGTGGCAGCTTTTAATAGGGATTCCAAAGCTGACACCGGCTCACATGCTATCCACCTCTTTCTTCACTCCTGCACAAACTTAGTCCAGCTGAGTCCTCCTCTTCGGGGTGGCCATTTTAGACCACCGCTTCAGTCGTCTTTGGGGGGAAAAATTGCCAAGCCCGCGGGGGGAGATGTGACTCCCCTCAACCTGACTGGTGGCTTCCCCTTTCTCCACCACCCCTCCGAGGCAGCTTCAGCCCCTAATCGCAATGATTGGGGCTCTCCGATGAAAGAGCAGGAGCCATAGCCGCGGATGATCGTGATCTACAGTCCGTCAGCTAGGAGGGCTCAACCCGGAAGCCCTGGGGTGGCATGCGTTCTTATGGTATAGAAAAGGGAAAGCACATGGGTACTTTCAGAGACACATGGTTAGAGATGCATTATTACGTATGTGGGAAGAAACAACATTATATGAAGGTACCAGTCTGGTTATCAACAACAGAAGCACTTGCATATCTAAATGTTTGTAAAATGGGGAATGTTACTAGATATAAAGATATTTTAAATGAAAAGGGTGAGCTCAAAACAAAACAAGAATTGAATGAACAAGGATTAGATATAGAATGGTACTCATATTTGCAGATACAAACAAGGTATGAAAAAATATTAAAGATGAAGGGATTGATAAAGAGTTAACAGAATTAGATAAAATATTAACAGGAAGAGAGGATAAATTGATTAAAAGATATATTGCTATTTACTGGATGTCAAACTGGAAGAAGAACAAGTTAAAGAAACGATGATTGCATGGGCAAAATTTTTTGGATATGTTACAGAATTGGAAAAATGGCAGAAACTATGGGATAGGAACTATAAATTGACAATATCAACAGCATATAAGGAGAACTTGTATAAGATGTTTTATAGATGGCACTTAGCACCAGCAAGACTAGCAAAAATGTTTGAAGATAAATCAACAAAATATTGGAAATGTCACCAAAGACCAGGAACATATTATCATATGTGGTGGACTTGCACAGAGGCTAAAAGGTACTGGACTAAAACGCACACATGGTTGGAAAAAACGATTAAACAACATATAGATTTGAAACCTGAAATATTCCTATTAAGAATGGTACCAGAAGGTTATAGTAAAGAAAAGATTTACTTAATTATACATGTCTTAACAGCGGCTAGGATTGTATTTGCCCAAAATTGGAAGAGTGATAAAATACCGATAGAGGGAAAAATAATTGAAAAAATATTTGAATGTGCAGAAATGAATAGACTGACACTAGAAATTAAAGAAAAAGAAGAAACTGAATATTACAGGGTATGGAATATGTTTTATGAATAGATAGAGAATAGAACAACCTAAAAAAGATTTGACGTATTTACAGAGCAATTAGAGAAATTTAAGCAAAGTTATGTGTGACATTATTATGTATATGGGAATATATATGGGAAAATTGATTTGTTAGATTTGATAAGAATATCATTTATAATGTTTAAATAATTGAAATATGTACCCAAGTCGACACACGATTGAAATGGAATGATTAGTTGTAAAGGGGAAACTCGAAAAATTAGAATATCGTGCAAAAGTTCATTCATTTCAGTAATGCAACTTAAAAGGTGAACCTAATATATGAGATAGACTCATTACATGCAAAGCAAGATAGTTCAAGCAGTAATGAGCCATAATTGAGATGATTATGGCTTACAGCTCATGAAACCCCCAAATCCACAATCTCAGAAAATTAGAATATTGTGAAAAGGTTCAATATTCTAGGCTCAAAGTGTCCCACTCTAATCAGCTAATTAAGCTGTAACACCTGCAAAGGGTTCCTGAGCCTTTAAATGGTCTCTCAGTCTGGTTCAGTAAGAATCACAATCATGGAACAGACTGCTGATCTGACAGTTGTGCAGAAAACCATCATTGACCCCCTTTGCTGTATCAAAGCACATTAATAGAAAGTTATGTGGAAGGGAAAAGTGGAAGAAAAAGGTGCACAAGCAGCAGGGATGACTGCAGGATTGTCAGGAAAAGGCCATTCAAAAGTGTTGGGGACTTTCACAAGGAGTGGACTGAGGCTGGAGTAAGTGCATCAAGAGCCACCACACAGACAGATCCTGGACATGGGCTTCAAATGTCGTATTCCTCTTGTCAAGCCGCTCCTGAACAACAAAAAATGTCAGAAGCGTCTTACCTGGGCTAAAGAAAAACAGAACTGGTCTGTTGCTCAGGCACAGACTGCAAGATGCTTGAAGTCCAGTGTGAAATTTCCACAGTCTGTGTTGATTTGGGGAGCCATGTCATCTGCTGGTGTTGGTCCACTGTGCTTCATTAAGTCCAGGGTCAACGCAGCCGTCTACCAGGAGATTTTGGAGCACTTCATGCTTCCTTCCACAGACGAGCTTTATGGGGATGCTGACTTCATTTTCCAGCAGGACTTGGCACCTGCCCACACTGCCAAAAGCACCAAAACCTGGTTCAATGACCGTGGGATTACTGTGCTTGATTGGCCAGCAAACTCACCTGACCTGAACCCCATAGAGAATCAATGGGACATTGCCAAGAGAAAGATGAGAGACATGAGACCGAACAATGCAGAAGAGCGGAAGGCCGCTATTGAAGCATCCTGGTCTTCCATAACACCTCAGCAGTGCCACAGGCTGATAGCTTCCACGCCACGCCGCATTGAGGCAGTCATTGCTGCAAAAGGGGCCCAAACCAAGTACTGAGTACATATGCATGCTTATACTTTTCAGAGGTCCAATGCTGTTCTATGTACAATCCTTGTTTTATTGATTGCATGTAATATTCTAATTTTCTGAGATTGTGGATTTGGGGTTTTCATGAGCTGTAAGCCATCATCATCACAATTATGACACATCACGGCTTGAACTATCTTGCTTTGCATGTAATGAGTCTATCCCATATATTAGTTTCACCTTTTAAGTTGCATTACTGAAATAAATGAACTTTTGCATGATATTCTAATTTTTCGAGTTTCACCTGTATATAAAAAACAATTAAAAATTATTTTTTTAAAAAAAGTTTATACAGCTTGGAGGTGGAAAATATGCATAAAAATTATGATATGGTCAAAATACTCACTTGCCTAATAATTGTGCACACAGTGTATATTCACTAAGCCATTGACGGCTAACCTTTTTCACGTTGTGTGACAAAAGTGCACATGGTTGCATGCCTGCACCCATGATGCAATGCACGCACGACTCCCCCGCCCCCTGCATATGCGTGTGCTCCCTGTATCACATGCCTGTGGCATGCGCATGCAACCCCCCCACGTCACGCATGTGCACATCTCACACACACGCATCTCCCCCCACACATCCGTGGCAGATACCCGACAATCAGGGCAGGGGGCACGCACACATGCACAGTGGGGGTCTTCCGGGTGAAATCTCGCCTGCTGACAGAAGTGGCTCTGTGTGCCACTTCCAGCACGCGTGCCATAGGTTCGCCATCATGCCACTATGGTATTAATTTAATGAGAAAAACAGCACTTTAAAAATATTTTCCACAAGTAAAATATAATGAAAAGTTTCCCCAAAAGTGTTAACGACCTGTGAGTAAGCAAGCATACTTCTCTGAATGAAGAGCACAGCTTTTCATAATTTTATATCAGTACTATAAATCTTTAAATAAGTCAAGGGCTGCACTCAGCCCTTGAGTGACAAGGAAGGGAACACTCTACAAAAGGTGAGTATGTCTAAGACAACAAATATTGGCAATCAAAATCAGTAAAATAGGATAATTATTTCCATCACTTTCATCATTTTCTCCTGCAAAATTAATAGTTGCAATCTGCCAACAATTTTGGAGGGACTCTGAGGACATCACCCAAGACATCTTGAGCTGGATACAGTGCTGTAACTGTGGAGTCCTTGGTGTTCTCTGAGCTTGGTTGTTTGCTTGCAGATGTTTAGTTACCAGACTAGGTAACATTTTCAGTGCTAAAGGGGAGTGGGGTTTGCTCTAGCACTGAAGATGTTACCTAGTCTGGTAATGAAATGCGTGCAAGCAAACAAACAAACTCAGAGAGCACCAAGAACTCCACCATTCAACCCTAAGCTACATATATTCTCTTCTATTGGTACAGTACTGTAAATGATCTAGATCTAAAATCTAAAATGAATGCTGGGTGGAAAAGGGTAAGAAAGTTTACAAGAAAGAGCATGTGTATATTCTGATTCAATTAGGTGAACTATAATATTAAGGCAATCTATTTAGAAAAGAGGGGAGCTCTTAAGCACTACAGAAAGATGTTCACAATTTTACATTAAGGATGCAAAACATATTACAAGTAGGAATAAAGAATATAGCAATAGCAGAACTGTGACCTCTGCTGTATCCTAAAGGCCTCCTAGCTTCCCCAAATTAAATCCAAAATATTTTGTTTGAAAGGCTGAATACTTCTAAGGCTGCCATTTGCTTGGGGGAAGGGTACCTTTGTTTTTAACTATGTTTTAAGGATTGTTGTGAGCTGCCTAGAGAGAATGTATGAGAATAAGCAGCCGTATAAGTCCTGTGAGTAAATAAAATAATTTCTGCCCAAGATGTCATGGTGATTGTACGATGTGGGTCAAATCTTAGAAACATTGCTGACTTATTGTTAAAAGGAAATATTAAACCATTAACACTATCATGTAGTGGTAGAGACAGAAGTTACAAAAATTAAAGATTATATGATCAGAAGAGGTGGTCCTGGTACTCACCACTGAGTTCTCCATCCCTACGATCAGTGGGATCATAGAGCGCTGAGATGGCTGAGGAGATGCTCTTCTGCAGGTCCTGGTTCTTGCTTACAGAGTCTTCCTCATCGGATGAGAATGAGGGCAACGTCTCCAGGTTACGCTTCAGCTCCTCGTCAAGCCGTTTGCAGGGGCTGGTACAGCTCATAACAAGCCCAGGTGGATCTCCTTCTGGTCCATCCAAACCACCAGGCAGCATTGGGGGTACCATACTAAAGGGGGCTGGGGGCTGGGAGGACGAGGATATAGACAATGGGGGGTGAGATGTCTTGGATGGGCTGCCTGCAGAACAGTCCACAGGAGCTGCTGCATTGGAGATCCCAACTGTAGCTGCCAAGGAGGTGGCAGATGAAGGCAGTGTCTGGCGCTTGCCTGACTTCAGGAAGTCCAGGAAGGACGCCATGAACCCTGACTTCATCTCAGGCTGCTTGTCTTCCACCTCCTTGATCTTCTGTTTGATCTTCTCTCTTGTCTGGTTGCTATCCAAGCTGCTCTCTTGGGTGGACTGGTGAGATGGGGTAGGAGCCTCCAAATTAGATCCCTCCAAACCTTTGGGGACTGGCAGTTTGATCTGGGGAAAAAGAAGGGACAGGAAGGGAGGCGATGGAGAGTAATTTCCTGGCCTGCTGCTCCCATACGCTGGCTGGTGATCTTGACTTAAGGGCCCTTTTTTCTTTTAAGATTTTTGTTTTTACTATCCACTAGCTTTCCTGTGGACCTTCAATCAAATCCAGGTATATGCAAATGAAATGCATTGTACATATATCTTTATTTCTTATTCTATTTCCAAAATTATAAGCCTTTTGAAGAAGCCCCATTTTCTTTCCAACCCCAAGCAACTGGGTGGCAAATGGAAAGAGTGTAAGAGCACGATAGTATTGCTTGTGTATTAAAGGAATAAACCACAACAATAGAGCCCTGTGGTGCATTATTAACAACCTGTATTTAACTGAAAATCCCGCTTGGTTCAATTTCACTTTTGCTCTTCCTCTAGACCAGTGGTGTCAAACTCGCATCGTCACGATGTTGTCACATGATGTATTGTGACCTTTTCCCTTTGCTAAAGCAGGTGTGGGCGTGGCCAGCGTGTGACGCATCTTGGCCACGAGTTTCAAAGCCCTGCTCTAGACACACTCATTTTCTCCACTATCTTGAGGATTAGAGACATTTTTAATAAAAAAAAATCAGAAATGGTACAGATATTAAAGTGTACACCAGTGACAAAATTTTGCAAAACCTGAGTTATATACCACAAAGGTCTAGTGACCAGTAAACCCATCCCATTCATTTACTGTCCTCAAGTAATCACATTCTCTTAGTTACTCACATACACAAGAACCACCCAAAACATTAGTCCATCATCTACAGATTCTGCCAGGACTGAACTCTATGCTAAAGGGCGGGGGACAGCTAATGCTAAAAATAATTAAACACTAAACTTTGCACATGTTACTTTTGTTCTCTGCTTAGTTTCTTTTTGAACTGCCAGATTAAACATTGTTTTAGAACAGCAGTTTTCAAAGTGTGATCTCGGGACCCCTGGGTGTCCTCCAGACCCTTTCAAGGGGTCTGCAAAGTCAAATAAATAGTTCTAAACTTCTGCTTTAATTTCTGATAAAGTACATACCAGTGGATGCAACCCACAAACTAAAGCTCTTTGGGGTCCTCTAGCATTTTTAAGAATGTAAAGGGGTCCTGAAACCAGAACATTTGGGAACTGCTTTTTAGAACATGTTTGAAAGAGGATACACAGAAAGGTCTCCCACACAGTGAAATTTTTGATGTTAAAATCACTGAATGTGGCTGGACTCAAGAGCTATCAGGAACCCAGTGACACCATTTGACAAAAATGAGGCAAAAAGGGCCCTGAACCAATTTCTGTTGTCTTGTGAGGGAATGGAAAAAGGTAGGCAAACAGAAGCATAATCTGGGCAAGACAGAAGCACTATTGATTAGTACTTTTGCAGATCTAGAATGAGATGTATCACAGGCCGCTTAAAATGAAACACAAAGCTTGGGAGGAACAAATACTGGTCCTGAATTTCCATTTGTCCATGTGGTACACAAACACAGGAGTGCTTTTCAGCAGCTTCTGCAGTTGCATCAGCTGGCTCCTTTCTTGAAGAATCATATCTAAAAATGGTCAAACAAGCCTAAATTGTGTAACAAGTAACCTTACATTAAGCCAGATCATTGGATGTTTCTGTTCAATACTAATCAATTTGCTGACTGCTAATAAGGTTGATATCTCCATGTATTATCTCCAGCTGTTACATAAGAATGTGTCTATCCCTTTCTGTTGATGCCAAGAACTAAACCTGTTCTTTCACCAAATTACAGTCCTTCTTTAGGACCCACATGAATTATTGTAAGTCAAAGTAATGTTTCAAAAGCCAAACTACTGTCATGCATAAGCTATTCTGGTGTTATTCTATCAGCCAACTTGGCTGCCAATCTCTTTTGGAGACCATTTCAAAGTAGAGATTTTAATTTTTAAGGTCCTCAAACAAGCTTGGCATGGGGTCCCCAGAGCCCCTCAAAATTTCTCAATTTAATGGAACAAAAAGGGAAAAACAATTCAATGCATGTGAAGTAAACATATGAACAATGTTTGATTTTAAAAAACTGAATTTGATCATAGTTTAATGTAAGTGTACATCAGGGACAATAGTAAAAGTGCAGCCCAGGGAACTACTCTAGTGAACAGACCCCAAAATTCTACTTTTTTTCATATTTGGGGGACAAAGCACATACCTTAAGCCTTGCAGATTTACAATACACACTTCACCTCTGAAAAGTCTCCCTCAAAATCCTGACCCTAGCTAGTCTAGTTCTTCAACTTCTTATGCAATGTCTACTGTGACTGACCAAATGTGTGTGCATTTTATGTAAATTAAATTAAATGAATTTAGCATTTGCTCAGGTCCTATCCATTTTATGAAGTAGGCTCCCAGCATACCATTCAAAGGCCAAAACCAGCCTTTGGTCAAAAACAGGGGCTGTCAAACTCACGGTGTCACAGCACTGTCACATTATGTATTGTGACTTTTTTCTCCTTCGCTAAACCAGGTGCGTGAGTTTGACAGCCCTGGTCTAAAACATTTGAACACCCATGTCCTAAATTAGTGTTTTTTAAACTTGGCAACTTTAAGATGTGTGGACCTCAACTCCCAGGATTCCCTAGGCAGCATATTGACTGGTGAATTCTGGGAGTTCAAGTCCACACATCTTAAAAGTTGCCAAGTTTGAAAAACAGTCCTAATAACCCTTTGAGACCAGGCTCCTTTAGCACTACTTCATTATGTATGTACCTATTCACATAGTCAATCAAAATTTATTGGCTGGCCATCTTACCACAAGGTAACTCTGGATGGCTGACAATTATATAAGATAATATATATTAAAAACAAATACATGCAAACATTATGATCCAATTACAGGTGGAGGCAGAGTAGGGGTGAGGTGGGATCTGTTGTTAATCGATCAACCACCTCAACTGTAATGCTTCCCCATTGGGGCCCCAAGCAAACTGGCAGAGCCAGGCCTTTAGGCCCTTAAGAAAGTTCAGGAGGGTTGGGGCCAACCACACTTTGGAGGGCAAGTTGTTCCAGAGGGCAAGTGCAATGGCAGAGAATGCCTTTATCCTGGACCCTGCTAGCCAGAATAATTGAGCCAACAGGGCCCACAGCATGCCTCTTCTGCCTGCACAGGTGGAACAGGACAATCCCAGTGGGATTAGACAGTCCCTCAAGTAACTTGGACCCATGCCATGAAGGACTTTAAAGTTGATTACCAACACCTTGAATTGCACCTGCAAGCAGACTGGCAGCCAATGCAGCTTGAGGAGCAGTGGTCTTACCTGGACCATCCTTTGGGGTCCAAGAACTGCCTGCGCCGCCGCACTCTGCACCAGCTGTAGCTTCTGAATGCTCTTCAAGGGTGGCCCCATTTAGAGCACATTACAATAGTCCAACTGTGAGATGAATGACTGAGCACAGGGACTCCTGATCCAGGAAAGGCTGCAACTGGTGCACAACCCGAAGTTCAACAATCAAGCCACTGTCTCTCCCTGCTGTTTCTGAACTATTACAGATGGATACATGAGACAGGGCCTTTTCTGCTATAGCATTTAGAGCATAGAATGTCCTTTTCAATACCCTCTTTGAAGTAAGTGGCCCCAAACCTGACTTGCCTCTCCTATTAGTTGTTTATTAGATACTGTGGTTGGTTTTGCTTATTTCCAACATTGCAAGCTGCTTTATGAGTGGTTCATGGAAAAGCAGGGGATAAATGTTTTAATAAATAAAACATGAACCCCATTACAATTATAATTTTACAAACAAGTGAAAGGGACCTCACATACAATTCTTTTTTGCGTTAAAATGCAGCTAGGGAACTCAGACATTCAGCAATCAAAATAAGCTACTAATTTGTTTACCTTAGCTATCTCCAAATTTGCTTACTGTTAGCAAATTTTCATCACATCTCTCTCAAAGAGTAACAGCAATATGATGGCAGGAAGAAAAGGCACAACCCCAAATATTGTGGCAAAATTCAAATAGCCTATGATGACCCAGGGTGTGGCACAAAGGCAACATAGTCAGATAATCAGTAGGAGTCCCTTAATTAGCTCCAACTTTGCCCCTAATGTCCTGGTTACCTTTTGGCTGGAGAAAAACTCTCCCAGGAACAGCCTTTGGCTGCAGAGAATCAAATCCAAAACGTGGTCAACAAAAATTGTAACTATAAGTCCAATCAAGGCAAAATGAGGTAATTAGTTCGGCAGGGCAGGAGCAAGAATTCCAGACGTGAAGGCACAGCAATAACTCAACACAGCTGGGAAGATGCCAGGAACACAGATAACCAAAGTCAACACAAGATAAACTCACTTTTGCTCCCAGCAGACGCCACACTCAGCACGCACCTCTTTTAAACTTCCTTCCCAGCTATAGCTTATGAAGGGAATCAGGGCCCTTTCCTCCCCCCGTAAGCCACGCAACCCATGTTGCTCTCTGCTCCGTTCCTGCGTACCCTAGGATGAAGAGGGGGTGGGCCTGGGTATTCCTCTGAACTCACTCTCCCTTGTTCTACCTCCCCCTCCTCTGCCCAGCCAGACTTTGCCCTTCCCCAGTTTCCTCCACAGCCAATGGAGCCACACTCCCACTCCGTCAGCTGTTCGTCTTCCTCTTCAGATTCAGACTTCGACAGGGGCATGACATAGCCCAGCTGGGTGTGAACACATAAAATCCTAGCCCACCGGTGTAGGGTCTCTTGCTTGGGTGGAGGGTTGGACTAGATGACCTACAAGGTCCCTTCCAACTCCAACTCTGTTAATCTGTTAAAGGTCTAAGACAACTTGGCATGGCCACTCGCCACGGGACAACTCACTGCAGAACAAGAGTTATACTTATATCAGAGAAATGGTGGAATAGACTCTTTAAATGGATGCAAAAGGAGGGACAAAATGAAGTGTGACTGACAAAAATTAAAATTATTTTTAAAATTATTTTAAATACTTAAATTGAATTGTTAAATTGTCCCGCAGCCAGTTGGCCACACCAAGTTGTCCTATTCTACCCTCACACAATCTACTGCTGGCATCTATCTTGTCTGCCCAACCCAATGAATCACAGCAAACCTCTAGTGCAGGGGTGTCAAACTCACGTTGTCATGGCGTCATCAGATGATGTATCGTGAATTTTCCCCCCTTTGCTAAACCAGGCATGGGCGTGGGCAGCGTGTGATGCATCCAGCCCACAGGCCACGAGTTTGACACCCCTGCTCTAGTAGGTGTTCTAAGATTACCATTATAACTATGCTTAATGCACTCAATACAGTGTTACTCCATGGCAATGATCTATCGCTCTGCCTGGTATTCTCTGAAACATTGCTGCTCCCAAAATTAGCCAAAGCTGTTGGGTCCCCCAAACCTGTCTCAGAACAGAGCAGAAGTTAGCAAAACTTATGCTTAGCCCCCATTAAAAAGCCCTGATTCTTGTGAGATTGTGGCAGTCTTGTTCATGATGCCAGTATCCTTAACTCCTGCCAACTTATCTTTGCAACAATAAACAGCATGTTGGAAATAAATGAGCCCAACTATTGAACAAAAAAATGATTTTTTAGCAGCACAAACCTGTATCAGCAAAGTGACTATAACCCTGGATATACTCTCAACTTAAGCACTGAACCTGAATGCTGACTGTTGCCTCCCTTATTCAAAAGCCAGCTTCTGTGCCAGTGGTATTAGAAATACAGGTACTCCTCAAATTACAAAGGTAATGGAGTCCAGAATTTCCATCATAAGTCATGATCATTGTAAGTCAAGGCATCTACGTAACCGGACCCAATTTTATGACTTTTTTTTGTGATGGTCATTAAATGAATTCATGTATTCCTATGGTATCATTTGTTGGAAACCAGCCGAAAAGGCCGGAAACTGGCAAACATCATTGTAAATTGTGGTCACGTGACTGCAGTGTGTTTGTAGCCATCAGAACTTCAGAACTCGGTCATAAGTAGCTTTTGGGGGGAAGAACCATTGCAACATTGAATGGTCACTAAGCAACTGGCTGTTAAGTGAGGTCTACCTGTATAAGCATCTGTATAATAGCTCTATGAAAACTATCTGTACTAATTCAGTTCCTGGGGAAACAAATAATAATGAGCCATTATTATACCACTATGGTCATGTACAAATTACCCTCCAAGCAGTAGTGGGATCCTACTACCGGTTCAGTGGGTGATCGTGTGCGCGCGTCCCTAACGCACACACCCCTAACAAGCCAATCAGCCGAGAGGATGAAGAAACTAAAAGTGACCCTCCCAGCCTCCCATGCACTTTTTGGTCTTTTATCCTCTCAGCTGATTGTCAGAGGCTTTTTTCCCTCCTCTCAGCAACTGGTAGCATACCACCGTCTCCAACTTCACTGGTACATCACTACAGATAACCTTAGAAGCCTAAAATATCTACTCTTGTTTGCAAGTAGAGCAGGGGTGGGATTCAACCGGTTAGGGTTCGGTGACTATGTTTTGCACACGCATGCACAAAAACCTTAAGCTGTGCCATCCAGACAGCTGAAAAGCACTGCGCGCAGGTGCGCAGCGTTTGAAAAGCCTTTTCTTCCTGCTTTTTCAACCTCAGCTGTGCTGTGAAAAGCAGCTGAAGTTGAAAAAGCAGGAAATAAAGGACAGGTAAGAGCCCAGGTGGGCGGGTGGGCCAAACAGCAGCAAACACAGAACCGGTTCAGTGTCTGCTCCTCTTCAGAGCTACCGGTTCTATAGAGACTTCACCCCTGAAGTAGAGGCTATAGTTCAGCAGTAGAGCACAACCTCTGCAAACAAAAGCTTAGATTAAATCCCTATTATCTCTAGGGACAAAGGCTCAGGTACAAGTAATGGAAGAGACTATAAATACAGAGTTGTTCACAGAGTGCAACAGTGGTTTAGATGGATACATGTCATCTGCTCTAAGAGAGCTTCCTCTGTTCCCCCTACATTGCACTCTCCATTTAAATCACTTTGCTAAGCCAGTCTTCTATTTCTATTCATTCTACCCTATGCTCCTTCCAAACTTTCCTTTCCTACACCTAGGCATTGCTACCTGACAAGCACATCTCACCTATTTGCATCCCCAGCTTACCTTGAGTGGTTTGAGGGATTCCAAGCCTGCACCTGGCTCAACCCCCTCCTCCCTGGCTTTCTTGGCCCTCCCTCTTCCCCGGCCACGGGGCTTCTTGGTGCCATCATGAGCCACACCATGGGGCAGTTCAGTCAGGGGGCGGATGCGGGGTCTCCCACGAGGGCGCGGTGGGCCCTCCCGCTTAGGCTTGGTGGGCTTGCGGCCTCGCCGCTTGGGCCCCTCCATGAGACTGCTGTTTGGTGGGCAAAAGTCTATGTCACCCATGGGGCTAAGGCTGGTTCGGTTTGTCCGGCAGCTGGAAATGAGGTCAGGTAGCAGATCAGGCAGGCGGCGGCTATTAAGGCGGATGTCAGCTGGAACATCCTCCTTGTCCTCATCATCTTCAAATTCATACTCCTGGGCATAGTTTTTTTGGGGAGGTTGGAAAGGTGGTTCCCGTTTTTTCAGCAAATGGAAGGAGGAAGTCTTCAGCAGCTTCTTGGGCTTGGAAGAGCAGAAGATCGGTGAGGTCAGGCCTGACTTGGATTCTGAAACCGGAGCTGTCCCAGTTTGCTGAATCAGTCCCAGTTGTTCTGTGTTGACTGTCGAAGGCAACTCGTGTTTCACTGACACTGTATCTAACCCCAAATGCTGTCCATCCCCACTTTCTGATTGGCAGTAACTCTGGTAGCCTTGTCCACCAGGCATTATATCATAGCCGCCTCCTTTCATTCCTTCACCCCTCTCCATACCCTGTGTGCCATCATCTGGCTTAGGAAACTCATCCCCGGCACAGGGAGGGGGGCCAAACATGTCCTCCATGCCAGGGAAGAAGCTACGGTCTTCATCTTGTAACAAAGAGTCTGGGAAGCATATGGAGGTAAGGGGAACAAATCGCTGCTTGGCTCCTTGAGGGCTGGGGCTCTCAAACTGGTCCTTGCCCTCAAGTTGGCCTTCAGGAACTTGCTGAGAGTCAGGGTCCAAACTGGAATCAGGAAGGAGATGCTGTTGACTCTGCACTGTCCCACTTTGTCCCAGGTGGGATTCCAAACTCAGCTCAGGCTCTAAGAAGTCCTGGATCTCTTGGGACTGGGAAAGGTTGCCTCGGGGCATCATTTCCATGCCCTCAGACTGCATCCTTTCTGGCTGCAGCGGGCCTTGGAGCTGAGGGGACTGCTGTGGCTCAAGAAGCTGTGCTTCCATGCTCTGAGAATGAACATGGGCTTGGTGGAGGTGGGCTTCCAATGCTTGCATCTGAAGCTGCGGCGAGGGTGCTTCAGCCTGATGCATGCGCTGAGGCTTCATAAGATGGACATCCAGTGGGGTGTGAACCTTCCCACGAGACTGCATCTGGGTTTGGGTGTGAGTGAGCACCGACTGGAGCAGCTGGGACTGCTGCTGTTGCTGCTGCTGTGAAAGGGAAAGAGATGGCAAATCAGGAGGGGAGTCCAACATCAGGGTAGCACCCTGCTGGCCAGCCATCAATCCATGAGACTCCATGGGATGTGGCTGGGAGGCATGCTCAGGAGTCTTCTGCAAATAAGAATGGGCCTGAGATATTTCCTTACTGCCAGAATCCATGTGGCCACCCTGGAGGTGCTGCTCCACCGACTTCTTTATGTCTTGTCCATAAGAGCCTAATGACCCAGCTTGATGGCTGTAATGGACCACAGATGTGGCCAAAGACTCTGGAGTTGAGCATGTGTGGGGGTACTCTTTGGGCCTCCCTCCTTTCTTTTTGTCCTTTAAGTTTTGCAAGGACATCTCCAGGCTTTGGTTGTCCAGATTAGAGTTCGTCCGAATTACACTCTGCAAGTGATAACGCTCTTCAGTCTTACTCAACTCATAGCCCATTCCTTTCCCTGCCCTCTCCTCACACTCTACCATGCCTTCTGTCGGCACCCTTGGTGGGCTCTGAGACTGCAGCAAGTGCTGGATTAAAAACTCTTCATCTTCAGTCCGCTCAGATGACAGAAGGTCCGAGTCGGCCTTGGCTTTACTGTAAGATGATCCTCTCTCTAACCCACCCTGGGAACCCTGGTAGCTTTGTGTGTGAGCCGTCTGCATGAATGAAGGGGACAATACAGAAGTGAGATACTTCTGGGACTGGCCAGGTGATGCCACACTCTGGGGCCTGTTAGTGGTAGGTGACTGGAGAGGCCGGATGATCTGGGAAGGACTTGAATCTGGAAGGTTCTGCCCATGGGAGTAACCAATAGACTGGCTGTGCCCTGGCATAGCTGGAGAATGGCCAGTGCTGTAACTCAATGATGGGCTAGCTGTGGGCATCCTTTGAGAATGAGCCGGTACATAGGTTGGTGTCTGGCTGACAGAAACATGGGGCTCAGCCTGAACACTGTACCCAACAGATGACAAGCCTTGCAGCTGCTCAGGAGAGTAAGTTTGATTTTGACAAGTCTGCAGTCCTTGTCCTCCCTGCCCAGCTTGGCCCTGCTGCGCTTGCCCATTGGTCGAATAACTCTGAGTTTTACTAACACTTGTGAGGTCCTGGGCCTGGTTGCTGCTGAATCCCTGTGAGGCCTGACTAACTGAAGAGAGATTTTGTGGCTGGCTGACAGAGTAACTCTGTGTTTGGCTCATGGAAAGGAGACTCTGAGTCTGACCAGGTGAATAGGCCTGTGACTGGCTTGCAATGACAGAGCTGGGCTTGGGTGTGGATGAACTGTAGTTGCTTTGGCACTTGGGCATGGCTGTAGAACAGGGTGGTTGGCGGGAGGCAGAGTAACTCTTGGATTTTGAAGAGGTGGTACCAGAATAGCTGGAGGATTGAATAATGGGATGGTAGCTTTGAGAGGGCTCTTGTCGTGTGGCCTGGGGGGTCTTCTGCTGCTGAGAGCCTTCACTACTGGCAGGAGACTGCTCACCCAAGGGACTACATGAAAGGCTCGAGCGGTGGGGCATCTGCTGGTAACTGCCCCCGCAGCTCAGATAATGCTGGAGAGAATGGGCAGCAGACAGCTGTGGCTGGGCACTAGAAGGTCTCTGATAATGTTTGATCACACTATCTTGCCGGGGTATGGCCCGCTCAATGGAGGAGGCAGAAGAACTGGAGAAGACTGAGGTGTTGTAAAGTTGGGTTGTCTGGTCAGATGGACCCAGTGAGGATGACAAAAGGTTGAACTGGGAGGGGAGGTGACGAGAAGCCGATTCTTGAGCACTACGATATGCTGAGCTCTGAGAGGGTAAGCCCGTACCCAATACCGTACTGCCCAGCCGGTCAAAGCTGAGGGATGAAGGAACACTGGGCTGAGACGATTTGATGTGAAGCAGAGGATCATGGGGGGATAGCAGGCCATTGGACGTTGGGCTGAACGTAGCATCCTGGAGGGTAAGGGATGAAGTGACTGGGAAGCTGCGCCCGCTGAAAGAGGCTGGATGCTGGTAAGCAGAGAGTGCTGATGAGGAAGGGAAAGTGCCAGAGCCTGGGAGGGCCCCTGAGATGAAGAGTTCAGTGGGTGCTGGAGTGTGCATGGCTGTAAAGAAAAAAACAGAGTATGTGCTTAGGTACAGTACAATGTACCAAATTAAAAACTCATCCAAAAACACAATCTCAAACTCACACCAGACAGTACTGAGGAGCACAGCACACTTAACACCTAGCTGCAGGTTAACAAATTAAACTGCTGTCTTGTTCCACATGTTACATGTTACAATCAAACAAATTATATTATGGCTTAATGTAGTAATCAGGTTTATACAACATAGGAAGATGATGAATTCCTGTGCTGAATCACAAGCTACTTAATTCCACTTTAGCCTTGTCTACCATTCTATGAAATTCACCCACTGCATGCCAAAGAGTCAATAAAGCATATTTCCTAATGTCATGTCATACAAACATGTTCCCTCATCCCCAAGCCGTATATCTAGCCAGGACACCTATGATCAGGCTGTACCTTAGTAACAAAGCACACAGTTTTCATGCATAAGATTCTATATCTAACTCTGAGCAAATTCCATTAAATAAGGGAGCAGAGAATGCTGGCCTGACACCTTGTAAAGCTGTGGCCAATTAAAATAAACTAAATGGGGTAGTTTAAGAAATTGGCACCTTCCAATTACAGTCATGTGAAAAAGAAAGTACACCCTCTTTGAGTTCTATGGTTTTATGTATTAGGACATAGTTAAAATTTTCTGGTCCTTAGTTGTTAAAAGTAGGTAAATACAACCTCAGATGACCAATAACTTATGACACATTACACCATGTCATCATTTATTTTACAAAAAGAAAGCCAAAATGGAGAAGCCATGTGTGAACAACTAAGTACACCTTATGATTCAATAGCTTGTAGAACCACCTTTAGCAGCAATAACTTGAAGTTACTGTTTTCTGTTTGACTTTATCAGTCTCTCACATCATTGTGGGGGAATTTTGGCCCACTCTTCTTTACAACATTGCTTCAGTTTATTGAGGTTTTGGGCACTGTTTATCCAAAGTTCTCTTGAAGTCCCTCCACAGCTTTCAATTGGGTTGAGGTCTGGACTTTGACTGGGCCATTGCAACACCTTCTCCATTTTGGCTTTCTTTTTGTAAAATAAATGATGACATGGTGCAATATGTCATGTGTTGCTGTTCATCTGGGGTTGTATTTACCTAGTTTTAAGAACTGCTAAGGACCAGATGATTTTTACTATGTCTTGATATGTATAACCATAGAACTGAAAGAGGGTGTACTTTCTTTTTCACATGACTGTACTTTGGATCACAAGTTGTAAAAAGCTTGTCACTGGCTATACTGCCCAGGAATGAGATAACCCAAAATATAAAGATGGCAACAGACTGTGTTTCTGAGTTAAGTGGATCAGGGTTCTGACTTGATGCTTGGGTTTGCACAGCACATTTAAGTAAGTGAATTAAAGACTCAGCAGCTGAATTTTCACATGCTAACTTTGGTGACCTTTAATCTTAGATTTTTAGCATGTTACATGAACAGAATCAAATTGATTATTTTATGATTCAATGCATTATACAAACCCAGCAAATGGTTTAATTCAACAATGTGGATTGAAAGCAGTATTTCATTCAATTTACTTATTTATTTATTATGAACTTTGCTTCAATCACAATACAATAGACTCTAAGTGAAATAACTTGACAGAAGTATCAATAAAACGTTATTTCCCAGGAAGATAGGCTACTCCTGCCCAAACACATTACACATACATGCCAGATCTTTGCCATAAAAATATAGAATAAGGCTTCCTATAAAAGTTTGCCCAACCCTGCCATCAAATTAAGACGTTCACTCTTCCTTCTGTGATGCTGGCAGAACTCCAGAGGTATTACCTGTTTGCCAGGATGGGGTGCGGAACTGGGACAGCAGGGAGGAAGCAGAAGGGCCTGGTTGTGGTGCCCGTGACTCCAGAGCTGAAATGAGGTTCATGACAGAGGCATCAGGGGTGGCACTGCTGGCATGATGGAGCCCAGTCTCAAATAAGCCAGAAAGACCTAAAGAACAAAATGAAATGAAGAAATAAAGGATGTGAAGTGCTGAGAATCAGTGAGAAGGAGATATAGCAAAAGAAAACAGGAAGAGGTTCATCACAGGGGACAGGTAAGGGAGCCTACAAGCAGACAAGCATTATGCCTCTCAAAGGAACCACGGAGAGACAAGACAAACATTGGAAATCAAAAGACACACCAACGATGAAATACCTGTTTTAGTACAGAAGGGAGGGTTTCAATCAGTCAAAAGTCAGGCACATGCAGACAGAACAGAAGAAACGAGAAGCTGTTGACCTAACAGATGTCTAGTAAAGGAGAGGGAAGAGTCAGACAAGCCAGAAATGAAGAACATGTGAGGAACTGGGAAACATGAGGTTGTGTGACAGAAAAACCAACTTTGGCTCTTACAGAGGCTGAAGAACAGAGGACGAAAGGATTTTCGCTCTCAACAGTATGTTACTTTTTACATCTTAAATATGATAGTTTTGGTTAACCAACACCAGCTGCCAGAGCAGTTGGAGACTGAACATTTCATTCAAAGATGTGCCAATCAGAAAGAGAACCACACAGCAGAAAATAGAAATGCCAAGAGTAAACAGTGGCTGTAGGTGGGGAACAGAAGAATTAAAGCATGGAAGAAGGGGTTAACCTTCCTTAATTTTCCCTATGCCACTGTTCTAGTCGCCAGCCCAGCCTATGTTCTAGTTAAGAAAAGATATGTTAAGCATATTTTAAAAAAGTAGCGAAGTGGCATTCAATGATCCGAAAAGCAGAACCCTGCACCTGTGGGAATATGCGAGGAAGAAGATTTTTAAAAAGTAATGTATCTTGGTAATACAGAATACAGTCTTGGAATAAAAGGAGAGAGAAGACAAAGTAAGTAAAATGGGCATTGGTACTTACCTGATATGCCCGTTCTCTGTGAGCTGTGAAGAGCATCCAGTGATGGGAAGGTGCTTCAGTCCCTTCTAGGAAGGCTGGGCTTAAACTTGAGGACACTCCTCCTTCTCCACGAGACTCCTCCTTAGCGCCCCCAGTTTTGCGAAGCCAAGGTATTGATACACTATATGCTTAAGCCTATGTAATAACCCTGGCTGGAATAGACCCCCTACCAGACGGAATAAAAGGGACGGGCTGGATGCTCTTCACAGTTCACAGAGAACGGGCGTATCAGGTAAGTACCAACGCCCTTTCTCCCATGAGCTGTTCAGAGCATCCAGTGATGGGACATACCAAAGCTTGGCACTGTCGTAAGGGAGGGACTCCATCTGTGTTTCAGAGCTAACTGTCTCTGAATAACTTGCTGGAAAACTCACCTACCAAATGAAGCCTCAGCAGAAGCAAATACGTCAATTTTATAATTTCTAATAAATGTAGATGGAGAAGCCCAGGTTGCAGCTCGGCAAATCTCCTCTATTGTAACTTGGGTCACCCATGCTGCTGCCAATGGCAGAAGCTAAACCAGGTGGCCTCATAGATTCAGTTCGTCGAAGGACGTCTAGCCAACTGAATAGTGTGAATAACTTGAGTAGAAAGGTGTTCATCTCTCAGACGTCGCCCTTCAACTTCCATACAGCTAAGTTTAGCCATTGGGGGTCCAGTTGTAGCACTGGGCCTTGAGACAGCGATATGACCAATGATGGGATCCTCCACGGTGGTACCGTTGAGAGGTCCTTCAGGTCCGCGAACCATGCTCGCCTTGGCCAATAAGGAGCCACTAATAGCAGGTCCGCTTTTTCTTCCAGCAACTTCTGAATCAATTTGGGGATCACGGGGAGGAAAGGAAAGGCGTATAGCAGTCCGGTGGGTAACGAGAAATGAATCGGGGAAGCTGTGCATTGAGTGGGGAGGCAAACAGGTTGACTACCGGTTGGCCCAACCTCCAAGTAGCCTCCAGAAAGATCTTGGGGTCCAGACGCCACTCTGATCAGTCTATCGTGGCTCTGCTGAGCCAATCCCCTTGTACATTCGCTACTCCAGATATGTGCTCCGCCTTTAGAGAGAGAAGATGGATTTCGGCCCACAGGAATAGTCTTTCTGCTTCCCTCATTAGTAGATTGGAATGAGTGCCCCCTTGTTTGTTGATATGGGCCTTTGTAGTTATGCTGTCTGTTAAGAAGAGCACATGTTTGCAATAGAGATGCGGGAGGAATTGTCGAAGTGCCAAGTACACCGCTCTCAGTTCTAGTCAGTTGATATTGTGTGCCTTCTCTGAATCCGTCCAAAGGCCTTGTGCTGTATGTGATTGGAAGTGGGGCCCCCATCCCATTAGACTGGAGTCTGTTGTAACAATCGACCTGTGTGGATCCTTGAAAGGGCATCCCTTGTTGATTTCGTGTCGTGTCCACCATCGTAGAGATCTGAGAACGGTTGATGGGACTTTTATGCAAGTCCCGGCATCGTCTCTCCCGGCGCGTTGGTGTAGCAACAGGAACCATTGCAGGGTTCTTGCATGGAACCGGGCCCAAGGGATAATAGAAATACAAGAAATCATTTTTCCGAGCAATTTAGAAAGGAGACATAGTTGAACTTTCCTAAGAGTTCTGATCTGTTGAGCCAAATCTCTAATGCTTTCTTGTCTGTCAGGGGAGAGGAAAACTTTGCCTTCCAGGGTGTCAAAGATGGAGCCAAGGTGAATGAGTCTAGTAGAGGGTGTTAAATGACTTTTTGACCAATTGATTGAGAACCCATGTTGTTGTAGGGTTACAAGTGTAGTTTGAGTGTTTGAATTTGCTTGATTGATGGAAGATGTCAGAATAAGAATGTCATCCAAGTAGCATTGAAGTTAGATGGACCTATCTCTGAGTGATGCTGCCAAGGCAGCCAAGACCTTTGTAAAAGTTCTGGGAGCTGAAGCTAGGCCAAATGGGAGAGCAATATATTCGTAATGGACATTGTTGTAACAGAAACGAAGGAATTTGAAATGTGAGGGCCTAATTGGGATATGTAAGTAAGCTTCCGTGAGGTCTACGGAGGTAAGGACATCATTTTTTCTGATGCTGAGTAAGATGGATTGGAGAGTGGTCATTTTAAATTTTCAGTAAACTAAATATTGGTTTACACGTTTTAAGTCCAGGATTGCCCTCCACCCCTCTGAACTTTTAGGGACCACGAAGAGGTGCGAATAAAAACCAAGACCATTTTGATTAGAAGGGACGGGTTGTATGGCCCGGATCTCTAGTAGATGTGCTATGGCTGTAACCATGAGAAACCTTTTTTCTGCGTCCCTGGAAATTGGGGACTTCATAAAAAAATCCAGGGGGGTGGGGGGTGGAGCTGAACTCCAGTGCCAGACCAAATCGTACTGTGTTCCTGACCCATGCGTCAGTGGTAGAGGAGTTCCATTGGTTGGCAAACCTTTTTAGGCGACCACCAATGGGAATCTCGTTGTGGTCATTACTTGGACCTGCGGAAGGGCCTAGATCCTGTTCCTCGAAATTGTCTCCTAGGATGGAGCCCCCGTCTATATCTGTCCCCAGGTTCAATTCTATCGGTCTGTTGACTGAATCCAGGCTGTCTTTGAAATCTTGGATAATAGGGTTGGTAGAAGGGGCGAAAGGAACCCCTACGAAAGGGCTGTGGTGATCTGGACTGTGATTGACGAAAAAGAGAGGGAAGAATTTTCTTTTTGGTTCTGGTTTCAATTAGGAGGGGTTCAAGCGCACTGCCAAATAGTTTGTTCTCCGAGATGGGAGCTAGAGCAAGCCGCCACTTGTGCTTGACATCTGCCTGCCAATGCCTGAGCCAAAGTAACCTTCTAGCCGCAATTTGGGAAGCGATGGCCCTAGAGGAAAATTTAACTACATCGAAGGTAGCGTCTGCTGAAAACTCTGCAGCGGTAATTAATTTAGCCACATCTTGATGTGCCCTAATGTTTGAGGCTGGAATGGAATCCCTCCAGTGGCCGAGCCATTTGAGAGATGATCTGGTGAAAAAGGAGGCGGCTGTGGCCGCTCTGATGGCCCATGCATCCGAGACATGTGCCCTGCAGAGGGCTAGTTCCACCCTCTTTTCCTCAGGCTTGAGAGCCTCTTCAGCTTCACTTGGGATGGATGAGGAAGATGCGAGGGCAATGATAGGCTCGTCCACTTCCAGAGTGTTTAGAAATTTAAAGAACTTGAGTGCCAAATTATAGTATTTTTTTATCATGTCCTGTGGGAGCAGGATATGAGGCTGCTGCAACCCATTGTTTTTGTACTAAATTGGAAAACGTGTGGCACAGGGATAACCTCTGCCTCAGTGACTGGTTGAGAGAATATGAGATCCTCTGCTTCCCCTGGAGTATTTGGTGGGGGAGAGGTACCTGTATTATCCAGCCGTGCGGTGTTCTTGGCCTTAAAACAGCAGGGATTTAAATAATTGTGGGCAGAATAATCCTGTAAATACGGGGAGGTCAGGTGAAAGGCCTTCATCGTCAGACATCTCCCTTTCTAGCGGATCCACCTCTGACAATACCTGGTCAATGGTGTGTACCGACCCCTCCTCCATTTGATCCACTGGATCCCTTTGACCTCTCATATCCTGTGTGTACTGAGGGTATCTAACAGTGGGCAATGATAGTTCGGGGGGGGTACCTGATGAAGATCTGGATCCGTGATGCCCAGAGATCATTCAGAAAGTGATCTGCAAACCAAAGCTGAGGGTGTTCGTCCTGCCTAAATAGCCTGTTGGATGCCTGCTGATATGCCCTTCTGGATAGCTAGCTCCAGCCACACCCTCATGTTGGCAGGGATTTCCTCCGGAAGTTCCTCCTCTTGTCTGAGGCCAGCTGCAGTTGGCGTAAATGTTGCCTCTGGGGCCCTCCTTGGGGAGAGAATGTTAGAAAGAGCCTCCTGGGGAGGTTGTATCGATATGCTGCTCCTTCTGGATAAATCCAGAGGGGTGGTCGGAGGGTTCTGGGCCTGTGAGGTAGAAGGTATGATGAGTGGTGAAGAGGTGGGTTGTGCAGCTGCTCGTGTACGTTTTTCCACCTGCCTTTCTAAAGCCTGATAGAGTCTGCGTACATCTTTCTCTGCTGCCTTAGAGGTCTTTTTGGGCTCCGTGGACTTATCTCTATTTTTAGCAGTTAGTCTAGATCTGGAGTTGTAGTTGCTGGCCATGGTAATGTATTTGATAGCAATGGAAAGATGCTATGAAATTAGGTGGCTGGAACACCTAGGGGCCTGCTCCCTTAAGGGGCAGGGGATCCTGGCCCAGGGGGGTGGTTGGTGACAGAAACTATGGTATTACCTGACCTGAGAAATAAATCAGCTAAATCGCCAGTGTTCTGTTCCGACCAGGAAAACAATAATACAACCTGTCTGAAGAAAGGCTGAGCCGGGGACGCTAAGGAGGAGTCTCGTGGAGGAGGAGGAGTGTCCTCAAGTTTAAGCCCAGACTTCCTAGAAGGGACTGAAGCACCTTCCCATCACTGGATGCTCTGAACAGCTCATGGGAGAATGAAGCTGAAACTAATGCAAAACAATATCAGTGTATCCAGACCTGCACAGAGGGGACATACGAACAAGTGAGCAGAAGAGGGAAGGAAGAGAAGACATGGTTAAAAACATTTCTCTTTCCAGACTTCAAGGAGAATGGCAAGACCGCCACCATACCTGCTGGGTGATGGTTTGCAGCATAGCCCTGCAGAGGATGGGGAGCAGCATATGCTTGGCGGTGTAAAATATCTGTTTCTGGATGCGAGCTTCGGGATCCACCATACACCAAGCTGAATGAGAGAGAAACAAGGCTTCAAACATGGTAAGATAGCTGAGATATTTTAATATATGCCACATTCAATATCCCAATTGAATACACCAGAAGAGTTCCTTCAAAGATCATCAAGAGCAGGCTTGTTTTCCTGTTATTCTGATCTGTGAACTGAACCAAGAGGAGGGGAACAAAGAGGCAATCATTTGGGAAGCATTGACTTTGAGTGCAAAGGAGTATCTAGTACTTGTCTACTTCTGAAGTTCAGAACTTCTGTTCATCTATGTCCTCTCGAGACCTTGGGTAATTGTAAGCATCACTCCATAAGTGTAAGATGGGCTTAACAATGCAGTTCATTTTCAAGATGAACAAAATCATTACTTTGACTGAGACAGACTGCAAGCTTTGAAGTGTATTATGGAATTAAATCAGAAGCACACAAACTTATGGAGCAACTTTCTTTCCCTGTTTTTGATGCTCAGAGGGATAACCTGCCTTGGACAGACTTCTCTGCTCAACCCAAGAGGAAGCCACATATGCAGGAAAGTAGACTGGAATGTATAATCACCAATGATGCATGATGGGAAACATGGTTCCCAGGCCTTGGTTTCCCAAAACCTCAGTATCTGACCTGTATCACTCCTCCCCCTACTCCCCTTGCGCAGGAAGACCCACTTGCCTAGCCCAGCATCCAAACACAGCTGATGGAAGAATGTCCTCAAGCTTAATCTGTTTCCTTCTTGTTTTAACTGCAGTTCAATCAGCTCAGACCTGCTCTGACTATTGTACATGACCTGCCATTCTTCTTAATCCTCTACCAGTCAAATATTCCGGAGTAAACATCCCAAATACTTCCCCATTTAGTGTTATTAAAACAGACACAAACTTTAAAAAAAGGTTTTATTGATTTTCTATTGTTTACATTTTGTTAGTACTTAATTAACATCATCTTGTCTGGGTTATTTAATTGCTTAACAATACAGATTACATTCTTAATCTCTGCCTTTTTTCCAACCATTGGTAAAATAAAGTCTATGTTTGATAATATTCTGTGTCTTCTTTTTGTTTAATCTTTAGTGTAAGTTTGTCCATTTCTGCACAATCTAGTATCTTCCTAATTATCTCTTCATCTTGCGGTGTTTCTTCATTTTTCCAATATTGTGCAAATATAATCCTCACTGCTATTAAGACATGCAATATTAAATATATACTTTGCTTACCAAGTTTTTCTGATGTTGTACCTAATAAAGAGTTCAGATATAAAATCTACATGTTTTCCTATCATCTTTTCTAACCACTTGTGTATTTTTGCCCAAATTTTTTTGCTTTAACACAAGTCCACCACATATGATAAAACTAGCTCGATACCCATGCTTCAGTGGTGGTATTCAGCCGGTTCGCACCAAATCGGGTGAACCAGTAGCAAGAATTTGGCATGGGTCACCGAACCGGTAGTAAGTTCTGGCTGGCCATGACCCCCACCCGGTCGCCCTCCCACCCGATGCTCGCTCACCCCGCCCGCCCGACATTTGCCTAAGGTTTTTCTTTCTTTTTTTTCCCTCCCGACAATCAGCTGTAGATATGATCAGCTGTGCCGGATTCACCTTGCTGAGGCCCAGGAAGGCAAAAAATGGAGGGAGGAGCTCAGCCCCCCCTCCATTTTTTGCCTTCCAGAGCCCCAGAGGAAACTTAGGGGAGCAAAAACTCCCCCCAGAGGCTCTTCTGAGGCTAGGAAGCTCCCAAAACAGAGCTTGGAGGGGTGCTGCGTGCCCCTCCCATGCTCTGTTCCTTTTCTTCCAGAGCCTTAGGGGAGCAAAAACGCCCCCCCCGCCAAGGCTGTTCTGAGGCTAGGAAGCTCCCAAAAATGGGTGGGAGCTGCAAAAAAAACCCACACCCACCCAGTCACATAGCCATGCCCACAGAACCGGCAGTAAAAGTTTCTGAATCCCACCACTGCCGTGCTTCACTACAAAACTATGTGGTCGGGCTTAGTTTTGGGGGAAGAAAATAAGGAGAAAAAAAAATCTGCCTCTGCCTACCAGCATCCATCAGTATTCATCTGGCTAACGTCCTGTCCGTGTGTGAGACAGTTGAGGGCTGTTTGGAAAATGAAACAGTATTTGCTGTGTGAGCAAGGAGACAGCAAGGAGCCTGGGTGTGGCTTATCTCAACTATTCTGTACTAAAGCTGCTTGGTACTGTGAAACTAAAACTGAAACTGAAACTCCTCTCCTCTGCTTGTGTTTTGCATTTGGAACAGATGTCTTTTCAGGTCGGGAGGGGGAGGAGAACTCCTTAGCATTAGACTGTGTTAATAATAATATATGAAATACTAATGCTCTGATGGTCATTTCAAAAAATCCTTTCTTAGCACCTAGAAGCCAAGAGGAACATACGTGCCACATTTCAAGTTTGTAGGCTTTATGGTTCTGGAAATTTTGTGATGATGCGTGAGTGGTATTTCGCTTTTATATATACAAATGTGCCTGTTTTTTGGTTACATTTCCAACATTTGCTAGACATATTTTTAAACATTTTAGCTAACCTAGGAGGTGGTAAGTGCCATCTATAAAACATTTTATATAAATTTTCTTTATAAGAAGTTACCATTGACAAAATTAGTTGACCAGAGGAATGCTGTTGATATAATTTACTTGGATTTCAGTAAGGCATTTGATAAAGTAGACCATAACCTACTAGATAAAGTAGAAAAATGTGGGTTAGACAGCATCACCACCAGATGGATACGTAACTGGCTGACCAACCACACTCAACGTGTAGTCCTCAATGGAACTGCATCTACATGGAGGGAAGTATGCAGTGGAGTACCCCCAGGCTCTGTTTTACTCTTCAACATCTTCATCAATGACCTGGACAAGGGGATAGATGGGGAACTCATCAAATTTGCAGACAACACCAAGCTGGCAGGAATAGCCAACACTCCAGAAGATAGGCTTAAGATACAGAAGAACCTTGACAATCTTAAACATTCGGTGCTATTTAGGCCGAATGTTTCAAATGCACAGGTACAACATATGTGGCACCTTGCTCAATAGTAGTAACTGTGAGAGCGATCTCGGAGTCCTAGTGGGCAACCATTTAAATATGAGCCAGCAGTGTGCAGCAGCTGCCAAAAAAGCCAACACAGTTCTAGGCTGCATAAACAGAGGGATAGAATCAAGTTCATGTGAAGTGTTAATACCACTTTATAATGCCTTGGTAAGGCCACACTTGGAATACTGCATTCCGTTTTGGTCACCACAATGTAAAAAAGATGTTAAGACTCTATAAAGAGTGCAGTGAAGAGCAACAAAGATGATTAGGGGACTGGAGGCTAAAACATATGAAGAACAGTTGCAGGAACTGGGTATGTCTAGTTTAATGAAAAGAAAAACTAGGGGAGACATGATAGCAGTGTTTCAATATCTCAGGGGCTGCCACAAAGAAGAGGGAGTCAAGCTATTATCCAAAGCACCTGAGGGCAGGACAAGCAGCAATGGGTGGAAACTAATCAAGGAGAGAAGCAACTTAGAACTAAGGAGAAATTTCCTTTCCTTATTATAACCAAAGTTTTTTTCCCCAGTGTGTCACTGTATTTTTAACTTGTTCATCCTCCATTTTCCAGTTTAGGAAAAAATTATATAATTTCTTAATTAATTTTTCATCAGAGTTCAACAATAATTGATCAAAGACTGTGCTTTATAAAAGCCATACTTTTTCATGTCTAGATACCTAGATTGTATTTACAATTGAGGCCACCATGCTAATATAATGCCCTGGTCCTCAAGCTCTTGCTTAGATTTTAATTTCCCTTCAGTGTCCAATATATCTTTATATGTCACAATTTTTTCGAACTTCATCAGATTTGGGTATGTAAAGGCCTCCATCGTTGAGAGCCATTCTGCGATTTCCGAATAAATCTTAGGTTTTATTTTTTCCCATACCGATAATAGTGAATTTCTTATATAGTGATTTTGAAAGTATCTGTGAATTTTATTCTTATACCATAAGAAGGCATGCCATCCCAGTTGTAAATCAGGTCCTTCTAAATATAACAGCCTCTTATGCCTGAGGGTTATCCATTCTTTTAGCCATGTTAATCACACATGCTTGGTAATATAAAAGCCGATCTGGTAATCCAAATCCTCCATTCTCTTTAGATTCTTGCCAGATAAATTTCAGGATCAGTTTATTCAAGTCATCAAATAATTTCTTTTCAATTTTTATAGGTGCTGTTTGGAACAGGAAAAGCAATTTTGGTAGGATAGTCATGTTTACAGTAGCAATCCTTCCCAACATTGATAGATGGAGATTTTTCCGTTTTTCCAAATCTAGTTTTATTTGCTTGAATAATTTTATATAATTGTCTTCTTTTATTGTTGCACATCTTGCTGTTAGGTATATTCCCAAGTAATTAACTTTCTTAACTATTTGCAAGTCCACTTTTTCTGCCAATTGTTCTTTTTGTTTTTGTGTAAGGTTTATCACTCTAACTTTAATTTTTTCTCTATTTTCAATCCTGCTACCTCTCCAAACTCCTCTCTTTTTTAACAATTTCAGAATTGTCTCCAATGGTTTTTCTACAATAAATACCAAAACATCTGCAAATGCTTGTAATTTATATCTTTCCTCTTTTATCTTCATTCGTTTAATTTCTGGACCTTGTCTAATACTCCTGTTCAAGACTTCCAAAGTCAATATAAATAGTAAGGGCGATAGCGGACATTCTTGTCTTGTTCCTTTCTTTATATTGAAATTTTCTGTGTAGTCCCCATTTATAATTACTTTGGTCGGTTGTTTATAGTATATCATCTTAATTATATTTATAAGTTTTTCTCCAAAACCCATACAATTTAGTTGATGTGTCATAAATTGCCAGGTTACATTATCAAAGGCTTTCTGAGCATCTAAAAAGATTAATTCCATTTGCTTTCCTGGATGCATTTCGTAGTATTCTAATGTATGTAAACTAATCCTTAAATTGTGTTTTATTTGTCTTTTTGGTAAGAAACCATTCTGGTTTCAATCAGAATTTCAATCAGAATTCAATCGGAATTTTTTTCAATCTCTCTATTATTGAAGTATAGATCTTATAGTCCACATTGAATAAAGATATTGGTCTATAATTTTTATTTGTGTCAAATCTACATCCTCTTTTGGTATTAACGTAATATTCTCTTCTGTCCATGTATTGGGTAGTTTAGCTTCAAATAATAGCTCATTATAATCTTCCTTCAGTGGTAAGCTTAATGTATCCGAAAAGCATTTGTAGAATTCTGCAGGTAGCCCATCTGGGCCTTGGGTTTTATCATTTTTCTGTCTTTTTATCGTTTTTGTTAGCTCCCACGTTGTTATTTTTTCATTTAGTGTACTTTAAAGATTTTCTGGGACTTTGGGTAGGTTGGCTTCTTCCATATATTGTGTTATTTTTTCCATAGATTTATTTTCTATATCATACAGCTTTTCATAATATTCTTTGACTATTGTTTTTATCGTTTCAGTTTGGAATTGTATGTGTCCCTGCTCATCTTGCAGTTTATTTATCACCATTTTCTCTCTTTCTTTTTTCAGTTTATACACCAGCCCTCTTCCCGGTTTATTTGTATTCTCAAAAAAAAAAAATTGTTTTGCCCTTTTGGTTTGTTGGGCTATTTCTTCTGAGACTATTAAGTTCAATTTGTGTTTAATTATCTCAATTTTTCTTTTAAGTGCTTTCTTTTGTGAGTCTCTTTGGAGTTCTAACTCCAATTTCTTACACGCTTCTTTTAACATCATACCCTGTTCTTTTTTCTCTTTATTCTTTTTAGCCATATAGATTATGGCTCTGAAGTATGCTTTAGTTGCATCTCATACGTTCTGAAGTTAAGTATCTTCTTTTATTTTCTTTAAAGAAAAATTATACTTCCTTTGCTGCAGGTTCTGTAAATTCTTTCTCTTTTAATATGGATTGGTTCAATGTCCACCTAAAATTCTTCTTTACTCTTGTTCAAGTCAATTTTATTGGGTTATGGTCAGCCCATATGCTAGGTTCTATCTCCACCTCAAGTATGTTGGTTCTTAATTCAGGGGAAATCCATATCGTGTTTCTCCAACAATACAACCTCCCCCAATAGGAAGACCCAGCATGTTTTCTAGGCATAAAATGAAATTAAGCCCCTCCCCCCAAATTTAGGCCTATTTTAAAACATGTGAAATGGGGGGGAAGGGCGGGGGGACTTGCCATTAGGAGCGCCCCACAGGCAGCAATTCCTCGCCACCAGCTGCTCCTAATGGGCGATCATGGCAGAGCACGGAGAGCTCCCTACTCCTGCCAAGCACCTTTGCTGCAGACCCAAGACCTTCAGCGCCCGCCGGTTGATTTCCCTTCTGCCCATGCCACCACCACGTTTGGAGCACCTCTGCTGTTTGGAGCACCGCTGCCGCTTCTGCATTTGGAGCTGCCGCTGTGTTTGGAGCTGCCGCTTCCACGTTTGGAGCACTGCCGCTGTTTGGAGCACCGCTGCCGTTTGGAGCTGCCGCCTCCACATTTGGAGCTGCCGCTGCGTTTGGAACTGCTGCTTCCGCGTTTGGAACACCACCGCTATTTGGAGCGCCGCCGCCACTCCAAACACAGCTGCAGCTCCAAACGCGGAAGTGGCAGCTCCAAACGTGGTGGCGGAATGGGCAGAAGGGTAAGCAACAGTGGCAGGTGCCAAAGGTCTTGGGTCTGCAGCAAAGGTGTTTGGTGGGAGTAGGGAGCTCTCTGCGTTTCACCATGATCACCCGTTAGGAGCGGCTGGTGGCGAGGCTGCCCATGGGGTGCTCTAGATGAGGATGCAAGGGGGGGAATTAAGTCACCCCCGAAAAGATGGCCTAGCCATTTTTTCGGGGCTCAAAAAAAATATAAGACCCGGCCTTATTTTATGAGAAACACAGTATTATAACAATTCTAGACCATGATTTGTGTCTGTTTGAATAGAATGTGTACTGACTTCTTTTTCGAATTTATTTCTCTCCCAACATCCTGTATACGGATTTCTTCTGTCATTTTGAAAAAACGTCTTAGGTAATCCGTTTCTTCCTTTCTTCCCTATTTTAGTGCTTCTATAATCTAGTTTTCCATCCACAACTGCACTGAAGTATCCTATGAGATGAATATTTTGATATTTCATTTCCAATTGATTTGACTTCCGGTTTAGCGTCATGGCAACATGGTCGAGGGAAAGTGGGACTCTGCCTTCCACGATCGGTTTCATTCTGCCAGAGGCTCCTAAGGAGTCCAAAAGCCACCCCGTAGAGGCAATGATAAAGGTGGGAACCCTGTAGAACTTGAGCAGACCTTCCAATCTGACAGAAGAAAGGGCCAGCCACACTTGTTTGGCAATCTGAAGCCATAGACAACCGAGGAAGAAAGCTGTTGGTGCTGCCAAGGCACTAACTAACAGATTATTAACATTGTGCTTTGAAGCTGGGTAAGGGTCTTTTCTTCTCTACCTCTTTGAACTATATTCCTGGAACAGGCAGACCCCTAAAAGAAAAGAAAAATCCCCTAGACCTGGAGAGAGGGGGAATTATACCTCCCCCTTCACCAGAGGGAAAAAAATGGCAGCCAAATGATCAGGGACTTGGAATAAAAAAGGTAGAATATAAAACAAAAAAATTAACAGAGAAGGGGCGTTGGTTCTTACCTGATACGCTTCTTTTCGTAGAGCTGCATAGAGTGTCCAGGTTGGGAGGAGCTCCAGTCTCGGCTCTCACAGGCTGAGCTTGAAATTGAGGAACGCCTCTCACCATCACGTGGTCCTCTGGGCGCTCCCCAGTTTTGCGAAGACGAGGAGGAAGGCCCTATTCTCATCCTGACTAAAGAGTATTAGTTTGCTTGGTCGGACAGCGAGGTTCCCCACCAGACGGGCTAATGGGTGGGGCTGGACACTCTATGCAGCTCTACGAAAAGAAGCGTATCAGGTAAGAACCAACGCCCCTTTTCCATAGAGCTGCTACGAGTGTCCAGGTTGGGACATACCAAAGCTTGGCGAGTCCTGCGGGCGGGCTCCCGTCTGGGGTGGAACCTCCCCTGGAACCTCGAGGACCCGCTGAAGGACCCGCCTGTCAAAAGAAGCCTCGGCGGATGCAAATAGATCAATCTTATAATGCTGATGAAGAGAGATGGGGATGCCCCGGTGGCAGCCCTACAGATGTCGACTATAGAGGCTTGTGTGGCCCATGCGGCAGAAGTAGCCGCACTTCTAGTGGAGTGGACGATAATGCCCATGGGGGGGGACTGTGCCTGGTAGGCTTTGGCGATGGCGACCCTAATCCAGCGGCCCACAGTTGTGGGCGTCACCTTGTGACCAAGAGAAGCAGGTTAGAAGGACACAGACAAGACCTCTGACTTACGAAAAGGCTGGGTGCCTTGATATACACTCTCAAAGCGCGCCCTACATAAAGGGAGTGCCACTGTCTCTCCCTCTCTCGAGAGGGATTGGGGCAAAAGTTAGGGAGAGTGAGCTCCTGAGCTCTGTGAAAAAAAACTGAATTTATTTTAGGGAGGAAGGTAGGGTTGGGGCGTAGGACGACTCTATCAGAGTGAAAAACGCAAAGGTCCTGCCTAATGGGAAGGCTGCCATCTCCGAGATCCGACGAGCGGATGTGATGGCCACAAGAAAAAACAGTCTTGAGGGTGAGACGCTGTAAGGAAGCCTCCCTAGTGGGTTCAAAAGGGGGGCTAGGTAAGAACGACTAGGACCCTGTTGAAGTCCCAGGTCGGAAAACGGTGTATGATCGGGGGGCGAAGATTGGGAGCTCCCCTGAGGAAAACCCGGATAAGGGGGTGATGGGAAATGGAACCCCCAATGTCCGAAGAGACAACCGTTGCGAGACAGTCCCTTGTTAAAGGACCTCCTGAATGAATTCCAGGATCTGAGTGATGGAAAGAGAGAGAGAGGGTTAATTTGGAACTTGAGGACCCAGGCACGGAAGGCGACCCACGTAGCATCGTATATACGGGTGGTTATAACCCGGCAGGAAACATTCTGCGTATTGAAGTGGTTCCGCTCGACCCCCAGACGGCTGGTTGGGGCCATGGGGGATTCGGATGTAGTGGAGGGCCCCGGGACAGGGGACTCCTGTCTGGGGAGGGTCTCCAAGGAGGAACCCCCAAAAGGTTACGGAAGATCGCGAATCAAGGGCGTCTGAACCCAAAGGGGGCTGAGAGGCATGAAGGAGCCCTGGGACCCAAGGGCAACGGGGGGCATTGTGATTCCCCGCCCCTTGGAGGGGGGTATCTGGGGAAGAATCTAGGTGGTTGGGCGTTGAGAGAGGGTGCGCAGGGATACACTGTGGGGAGCCCGAAGATTGACTGCCTCCTTGAAAAAAGGGAGGGGTGGAAGGGGCCCTTCTGCTTGGGCCAGAGTGGCCCTACTGAGCCAAGCTGCTTAGATGAGCAATGTTCCCGATATGTGACCTGCCCTGATGGAGGCCAGATTCGGTTCCGCCCAACAGCAAAAGCGTTCGGCTTCCCTCATGAGCCTTGCTGACTGAGTGCCCTCTTGACTGGATACATGTGTCTTTGTGGTGGTGTTGTATGTGAGGACCAGAACGAGAGGTCCGCGTACCTGGGGTAGCAAGCTGCGAAAGGCCAGGTGCACAGCGAGGATCTCCAGCTAATCTGTGGAGCAGAGTAGATCTGTTGCCGACCAGCTGCCCTGGGACAAGATGAGGAGGGTGAGAGCGCCCCAGCCGAGTAGCCTTGTGTCCGTGATGACGGATAGCCTGTCGGGTACCTTGAGATAGTGACCCTTGTTGATGGCCGGCCCGGTCCATCAAGGGAGGGACAAGAGGACTCTTAGGGGAACTCCGACCCGAAGTCGCGAGTTGTTCCTTTCTGAACGTTGGTACGGCAGCAGAAATCATTGAGAGACCTGGAAGAAAAGGACTCAAGGGATAATGCAGATATATGAAATAAGCTTCCCCAACAGTGTAGGCAAGTCTGAAAGGAAAATTATTCTTGCCTTCCTAACCTGTAAGATTGGTGGAGTAGGCCACCTGTCCGGAGACAGGGAAAACCGGTTCCCGGGCAGTGAAGTCACTGCCCCCAAGAGAAGGGTTCAAATGGAGGGGGTTGAGGATGTCGTCCAGGCAACCTGAAGCCGGACAGAGAAGGATTGCAAATGGGCGGAAGAGCCGCCCCAAGCCTCGGTTAACACCCTGGGAACGGAGGAAAGACCAAGGGGAACGAAAACATAAAGAGGGGCCTTCTTCTTCTTTTTTTTTCTTTTTTTTTTTTTTAGTTTGAGGCAGTTGCCTATGGGGCGGCTGCATTATCAGGAACGACGGAACGGCCTGCCTCCGGAGCCCCGGGAGGGCTGCTTGGATGAAGTACCTCTTCTGGACCTGTCGGAGTCCAGCCGGTCAAGAGGTCTGTAGGAAGGGGATTGGTAGTACCTGGGGGGGAAGGAGGAGGAACGGGAAGAACTTTGGCGAAAAGAGGGAGAGGGACCTCTGAAGTCAGTCCTCCGAGAAAGAGAGGGGAGGTACTTGCGTTTGTTACGGGTCTCGGCCAGGAATGGATCGAGAGCCGGTCCAAAAAGTTTCCCCCCAGAAATGGGGACTGACGCTAGCTTAGCCTTGTTTTTGACGTCCGCTTGCCAGTGGCGGAGCCAGAGCAGGCGGCGGGCGGTAACCTGGGACGAAATGGCCCTGGTAGAAAATTCTGCAGCCTGAAAGGTGGCGTCCGCCGAAAACTCGGCCGCGGCCGTGAGCTTAGCGATGTCCTGCTGCGCTCTGAGGTTGGTTGCGGGGACATGCTGTTTGAGCTGTTGCAGCCACTTGATAGAAGATCTAATGAAAAAGGACGCGGCAGTGGAAGCTCTGACTGCCCAAGCGTCAGAAAGGTGAGCGCGGCGCAGGGCCAGCTCAGCTCGTTTGTCCTCGGGCTTGAGTGCCTCGAGGGCCTCGCTAGGAGTTGAACGGGAAGCTAGGCCTACAATGGGCTCGTCCACAGGAGGGGGATCGAGCAAGAGGGAGAACTGCGGGTCAAGGTTGAAAAACCGCTTGTCCTGAGTGTTGGGAGGGGGAGGGGGCCCCGAGGAGGCTAGTTGCCTGGAGACCAGGTCGGAAAAGATAGGTGGAACAGGGATCACATCAGTTTCCACCACGGGCTGGGAAAAGATGGAGTCGAGAGGTTCCCCCGATGCCGCTGGCTTGGGTAGAGTGGGAGGGGTCAGGCCAGAGGTATTCTTGGCCTTGAATAGGAGAGACCTAAACAGGTGCGGTTTAAACAGCCCCACAAATGCGGGCTGGTCCGGAGTGAGGCCCTCGTCCTCCAACATGTCCCCCTCCAGGGGGTCTGCTCCCGAGAAGAGCTCACTGCCCATGATGGACCCCAAATCGAGGTCTTCCTCGTCCCCAAAGAGGGTAGGTCCCCCGGGCTCCTGGGTCTCCATCTCCTCCATCCCCAAAGGCAAGGGCAAATCCCCGTGGGATGCTACCTGACCGTGCGAGACCGCTGATCCGGAGAGCGATCGAACTGATGGTGCTTGAGACTCAGGGGCCACAGGCCGAGGGGCCAGTCCGGCCAGCTGCTGAAGCTCTTGCGCTATCCCTTGCCGGATGGCCAGCTCCATCCATTGTTTCAGGTTTTCAGGGATCTCCACCGTGGGGGGTGGATGAGACTCCTCCGGGCGCAGGCCAGCAGCAGTGGGAGTAAAGGTGGCCTCAGGGGCCTGTCTAGGCTGTGAGGAAGAGGAAGGAGCAGGGGAGGAGGGAAGAGGAGGGTGGGTGGAGGTTGAGGGAGTGGGAGTGGAAGGAGCCAGGGGCACAGAGCTTGACTCTCTAGACCGCCTGTCAATCTCCTTCTCAAGGGCCCTGTGCCGCCTAAGGGCATCCCTCTGGGAAGCTTTGGATACCTCCTGTGCCTGTTTGCGCAGGTGATGAGATTTTGACTTGGCCTTCAAAGAAGTGCCACGAGATGTATTGTCATCTGCCATCTGGAGAGAGAGAAAAAAGGAAATTTTGAATTAATGCAAGACGGTTGGCACGTCTGGATGCGGCCTACGTAGAGGCCGGGGGATCCCAGCGCTTGTTTCGCACCCCCCTTTTGATCAAAAAAATTTTTTAGAAAAATTGTTGAGGAGCAGGGCCTAGCCCAGAAGCCAATCAGCCGGAAAATGAACGCCAAGCAGCTGCCCCTGCCGGGAGGACCGGGGAAGGGGGATGGCAAAGCTGCTACCTCGCCTTGCTGGGGGGGGGAGGCTGCGGAGCCAACGGACCCTTATTTCTTGAGGAAGTACCTAGGCAGAGTTTTCAAAGGTACAGACAGAGATTTGGGCAGTCCGAGGATCTGCCCAGTAAATCAGAAACAACGCAGCCTGCAGCTAGGCCTCTAGCAATGGCGGACGGCCATGCTGCCACAAACAAGATGGCGGCGACTCCTGGACGCACCCAAGATGGCGGGCGTCACGCGGCGGCCAAAATGGAGGCCGCGAAATATTGGAGGCAAGCCCCAGCGGCGGTAGTCTCCCAGAAAGAAAATAGAAGGCCAGCAGGCCGCAAAAACCATGGGGAGAGACAGGGAAGCGAGCTTCCCTGAGCTAAGGCGTTCGCGGGGGGGAAACGGCGAATAAAGGACCAGGCAGGAAACAGAGAAATGAAGCGGCTTCGCACGGAGCGAACAGCGGCCCGACGAGGGAGGGGGGTGGGGGGGGTGGGGGGGGCGACGCTCGAAGCTCTAGATACCACCCCTGGAGAAAACGGAAATAAATACTCCCCCCTGTAAGAGAAAACTCCCAAGGAGTTCAAACCTCAAATCCCTTGCGCTGCTGAGAAAGGGTCCACTGTAGGTGAAAAGAAAACTCTGAGGAATGCAGAAATTGCTGAACGACCAGAGGTGAGAGAAAAACAGCCTGACTGCCACGAGGCTGAGCTAAAAACTGGGGAGCGCCCAGAGGACCACGTGATGGAGAGAGGCGTTCCTCAATTTCAAGCTCAGCCTGTGAGAGCCGAGACTGGAGCTCCTCCCAACCTGGACACTCATAGCAGCTCTATGGAAAAAAACATTAAATGGCAAGCGCTGACTGCTAAATGGTCTTTGAGAGTACAGATGGGTCAGAATAATTGATTAAAGAACATTAAAAGACTTTATTTTTGTTTATAATCCTTGAAGAACTGAAGAAAAGTGACACCTAGTGGCAAAGAGGAAGGAGTTTTTGAAATGCGTTATATGTAAACGGAAGACCTGGCTTGGAGCTCAGGCACAAATATCAGGATAGAACTGCTGATGACCTTGAAGCTGGGAAGTTATCAACTTGACAAAGAACACCTGGCAACAGAGAAAATAAGACGCTTTGCTGCTTATTATTTGGCGGGACTTACTGTTTAGACTAGTTAAAGCTTACGGGCTATTGTGGATTATAAACATCAATTGACTTGATTCATGGATTGGACAAGGGAAGCTGGCCACTCTAGATTTGGATTTTGGATTAAAAACATCACTTAATTCCATTTTTGACAGAGAGAGTTGGATTATAAACTTTATTTTGCTCTGGTGGATTTAAATATTAGAAATTGCTGGATTATAAAGGTTATAGGTAAACAAAAGATTATAAAACTGTAAAATTTAAGGTGTAATTTAAATTGTCTATTGATAAGTTGAATAAGTTTTGCTATATTAGACAGCATTATAATTGAGTAACCGGAGGGTGACAATAAAAATGAGTGTTCCAAACCTTACCAAAATTGGTAAAAATACTTCTTCAGCACCCTCCTCTGGAGCTCCCAGCCTGGTACACCAGAGAACTATAGACTCAATCCTCCAACAAGAAAAAGCCAATAACTTTCAAAGAGAAATGCAGACAATGTTACAGATGATGCAAGAAGCAATTGCCTCACAGAAAGAAGATACAAGGAAGAATCATGATGAGATAAAATAAGAGATAAAAAGTAACCAACATAAAATGGAAGAGAAAATGGATAAGATAAATGAACAGGTCCTTAATATAAATTCCCAGCTAGAAAATTTTCAACAAAGGATGACAAAGAATGAACAAAGAATTCAGAAAAAAGTAGATAAAACAGAAGAAATTGGGGGGGGGGGGGGAGATGGAAGAAATAAAAGAAGAAAACCAAAGATTGGCACAGGTAAATAAAAATATGGAAGATGCAGTGGTAACATTGGAAATGAAGAAAGCTTGATATATATTAAGACTTCAGAATATACCCAAAGACAAGGAGGAAGATCGATCAAATTTATAGTGTCAACTCAAGTTACACAAGAAGACACAAAGTACCTAGGGAGGTCCATGTTAGATTTGTGAAGAGAACAATAAGAGATGAAATATTGAAAAGAGAGAGAAGAACCACTGCAATACAGAAAAAAGGAGATCACAGTGTTGAAACAGATCCCTTGGAAGATAAGAGATCTACGGCAACAATATCAATTCCTGACTACAACACTAAATGAAAAAGGAATATATATTAGATGGCTGGTTCCAGAGGGGATCCTAATTAACTGGAACTCTAGAAGATATAGATTGGACTCCACCTTTAAGGCAGCAGATTTTTTATGAGAGACACACAAGCATTTTTGAAGGGAAAACTAAGTACACAAACAGATAAAGAATTCAAAAAACATGGAGAAATAGCAACAGAAGAGACAGTGATACAAAGCGAAGAAGAGGAGAAAGAGAAAGAAAATATACACCAAGAAGAGGGACTAATAAAAGAACAAGGACAGAAAAGAGCTACTAGGAAAATAAACCCTAAATATAACTAAGCAAGATGGAGGAAGGAAATGAGATCCTCTCAATGAATATAAATGGACTAAATTCCCCTTCCAAAAGAAGAAAAACCTTTACATACTTACGAAAATTGGAAACAGAAATAATTTGCCTGCAAGAAACACACTAAAAGGAACAACACTACAAACTCCTAGAATGTCCAAAAATTGGGAAACTGTATTTTATGTCAGAACTACAACAAAAACAGAGGAGTAGCCTTATATACAGGTGAAACTCAAAAAATTAGAATATCGTGCAAAAGTTCATTTATTTCAGTAATGCAACTTAAACGGTGAAACTAATATAGAAGATAGACTCATTACATGCAAAGCAAGATAGTTCAAGCTGTGATTTGTCATAATTGTGATGATGATGGCTTACAGCTCATGAAAACCCCAAATCCACAATCTTAGAAAATTAGAATATTACATGCAATCAATACAACAAGGATAATACAACAAGGATTGTACATAGAACAGTATCGGACCTCTGAAAAGGATAAGCATGCATATGTACTCAGTACTTGGTTTGGGCCCCTTTTGCAGCAATGACTGCCTCAATGTGGCGTGACATGGAAGCTATCAGCCTGTGGCACTGCTGAGGTGTTATGGAAGACCAGGATGCTTCAATAGCGGCCTTCCGCTCTTCTGCATTGTTTGGTCTCATGTCTCTCATCTTTCTCTTGGCAATGCCCCATAGATTCTTTATGGGGTTCAGGTCAGGTGAGTTTGCTAGCCAATCAAACACAGTAATCCCACGGACATTGAACCAGGGTTTGGTGCTTTTGGCAGTGTGGGCAGGTGTCAAGTCCTGCTGGAAAATGAAGTCAGCATCCCCATAAAGCTCGTCTGTGGAAGGAAGCATGAAGTGCTCCAAAATCTCCTGGTAGACGGCTGCGTTGACCCTGGACTTAATGAAGCACAGTGGACCAACACCAGCAGATGACATGGCTCCCCAAATCAACACAGACTGTGGAAACTTCACACTGGACTTCAAGCATCTTGCAGCGTGTGCCTCTCCATTCTTCCTCCAAACTCTGGGTCCTTGGTTTCCAAATGAGATGCAAAAGTTGCTCTCATCAGAAAAGAGGACTGTGAACCACTCAGCAACAGACCAGTTAACACACTTCTGATGTTTGTTGTTCAGGAGCGGCTTGACAAGAGGAATACAACATTTGAAGCCCATGTCCAGGATCCGTCTGTGTGTGGTGGCTCTTGATGCACTTACTCCAGCCTCAGTCCACTCCTTGTGAAAGTCCTCAACACTTTTGAATGGCCTTTTCCTGACAATCCTCTCCAGGTTGCGGTCATCCCTGCTGCTTGTGCACCTTTTTCTTCCACACTTTTCCCTTCCACATAACTTTCTATTAATGTGCTTTGACACAGCACTTTGGGAACATCCAACTTCTTGTGCAATTACCTTTTGAGGCTTTCCCTCCTTTTGGAGGGTGCCAATGATGGTTTCTGCACAACTGTCAGGTCAGCAGTCTTTCCCATGATTGTGATTCCTACTGAACCAGACTGAGAGACCATTTAAAGGCTCAGGAACCCTTTGCAGGTGTTATGGCTTAATTAGCTGATTAGTGTGGGACACTTTGTGCCTAGAATATTGAACCTCAATTATGACACATCACGGCTTGAACTATCTTGCTTTGCATGTAATGAGTCAATCTCATATATCAGGTTCACCTTTTAAGTTGCATTACTGAAATAAATGAACTTTTGCACGATATTCTAATTTTTCGAGTTTCACCTGTATGGTTAGTGATTGTCCACCAGGACTCCAAGATCCCTCTCAGAGTTACTGCTGTTGAGCCAAGTTTCACCTAAACTGTACCTGTACATTTGGGTTTTCTTGCCTAAGTGTTAAATCTTACTTTTTGCTACACTGAATTTAATTTTGTTAGTTTGTTGACATCCATCTGAATCTTGAGCCTATCTGTTGGCTATTCATGCCAGTTTGGTGCCACTGCTTACTTCCATGAAGATGTAGTACCATACTGAGTATGGTTTGTCAGCCAGCTTACCAAGAAGTAGCTTGCGGTCTACTTAGCTTAGCTTAGTAGCTTGCCTTGGTGAAATCCATGTATACTATGTCCATAGCATTTTGCTGATCTGCTAATGTAGTCACTTTGTCAAATAATTAAAGATTTGTTTGGCATGATCTGTTTTTAACAAACCCATGCTCTGGTTACTGATAACTTTATTTGGTTCTAATGTTCATAGATCTGTGGCTTAGTTATCATTTCTAGGATCTTCCCAGGTATTGATGTCAGGCTGATTGATCTGTAGTTTCCTGGATCTGTTCCCCCCTCCTTTTTTTAAAAAGATCACTAGAATCCAAAATCACAAGATGTCTGATTTACTTTGGCCATGCCACGTGTGCAAATTCATCAGAAAAGTCAATGATGCTAGGAAAGGTTAGCGGATCAAGAAGGGGCAAGCAAAGCGCTCCCTTGGACATCAAAGCTGATAGAAAGATGAACATCCAACAAGTGAAAGAAGCTGTGCTTGATAGGGTAGCATGGAGAGCACTTGCCTACAAAGTCACCAAGAGTCGGATATGACTGAATGGTGGAGAATAAATGAGTGAAAAATCTAATAAATAAATAAATAAAAATTGTCAACTCTTACCACAGTGATGGTTAACCTTCTCCACGTTGCATGCCGAAAGTGCGTGCCCCCTGCCCCCCTGCACATGCACGTGCGACCCCCTGCGCATGCACTGTGTTCCTCTGCGCATGAGACCCCCCCACCGCACGTGCCTCTGTGCATTCATGCGCATCTCCCACATGCGTGCCTCCCCCGCGCATGTGTGGCAGATCCCCAACAATCATCTGGCTGACCTGTCATGTGTTGGCAGAAATGTCTGTGTGCCACTTCTGGCATGCGTGCCATAGGTTGACCATCACGGCCATAGGGCCTGAAAAGCAGATATTTGTATCTTAATGTAAGAAAGATAATACTTGACCTTCTGGGTGTATCTTTTTCTGACAGTGGGCTGCATAATTGATCTAGGAACTAAGTTTGTGTCTGTTTCCAATATTTTCTTGTGCAATGCTTGGTAAAAAATTTTCTTGCTTGTTGGAGGGCGGAGCTGGAGTCGTGACGATATGGCATGCGATCTTGGAGGTCTGAAATCGCTGCCGATATCTTTGCTACTGGGCGGTCCAAACGGATCTAAACCATCCCGAAGAGATGGTAAATGTAAAGAGAGCATCCTGTCGATCCCAGGGACACCGCAAAGTCCCTGGTAGATCCAGGAGAAGCTCTTTTTGCCAGCGGCAAAGAGGCAGCCATTAAAGTTGCTGAAGTTGGGACAGCTCTGAAATGAAAGAGAACAGAAAGAGAAAGTGTGCCGCTTTGGTGAGAATTTTTTCTTTACTTTAAGATTTGAAAGAACACCCTAAGGAAAGGAAAGAATCTGTAAAAGTTTTGACAGAAGTGATTAAGCGGCGATTTTAAACAGGAAGTCAAAGTGATATTTTTTTTTCATTTTTTTCTCATTGCTGGATTTTCTACACATGATTTTATATTTTGAAACTGGACTGTTTTTTTTCCCACCTATTCTTTCTCTCCTTTTTGACTTTATAATATTTTAGGCTAGAGACTCCCTTCTAGTCATCTTTTTAAATATCTTTTCCCCTTTTTAATTAATTTTTATTATATCTTGTTTGGAAAAGGAGGGGGAAAGTGAAAGCAGAAGAAACTTTGTAACACTGCC
>NW_020769641.1:135964-151774 GCF_900518735.1 Pseudonaja textilis
GAAACCAGAGATATTTTTATTGGGAATTTTACCTGAAACATATAGCAAAGATTTGAAATACCTGATTGTAAATGTATTAACAGCGGCTAGGACTGTATTTGCTAAAAACTGGAAAAATGAGAAAATACCATCGCAGGAGGAAATCATTAAGAAAATATTAGAATGTGCTGAAATGAGTAGATTGACATTTGAAATTAGAGAACAAGAGGATAAACAATTTTATAAAATTTGGGACCTTTTCTATCAATGGTTAGATAATAAAATACAGTAATGAAATATGTAGATTTTTAGAAAATAATAAATATATAAAGATGTACTTTTTAAAATTATATCTACAAAATGTTTTTAGGATAGATTTGGGAGGATAATATGAATTGTTATAAAATAAACCAAGTAAATTATGGTTATCTCGTAAAATATGAATGAATAAATCTATAGTCAAATGATTAATAATGATATTAGGGTATCTAATTTTTGATTAATATGAGCTTTTATGTAATGTAACTGTAATTGAAGACTACGAAATGGATGTGCAAAATGATTTGTAAACCAACTGGCACACTGTTTATATACCTATGGAAGAAAGTTTGATGTTTTTATGTTTTGTTTATCTTTGTTTTTAAAAACCAATAAAATTTACAAAAAAAAAATTGTATGGATATTTATTAGAAATTAAACTAGAAGAAGAACATGTTAAAAAAACTATGATTGCTTGGGGGAAGAATTTTGGATAAGGGATTGATCTAGAGAAATGGCAAAAATTGTGGTCTCAAAATTATAAAATGACAATGTCAACAGCATATAAAGAAAATTTGTATAAGATGTTTTACAGGTGGCATTTTCCTCCGACAAGAATAGCAAGAATGTTCAAGAATAAATCTGAAAAATGTTGGAAATGTCATCAGATATCTGGCTCATATTACCACATGTGGTGGACTTGTGCGGACTCTAAAAAATATTGGACGAAAATCCACACGTGGTTGGAAAAAATAACAAAAAACCATATAGACTTGAAACCACAGATATTTTTATTGGGAATTTTACCTGAAACAAATACCTGATTGTAAATGTTTTAACAGCGGCTAGGATTGTATTTGCCAAAAACTGGAAAAATGAAAAAATACCATTACAGGAGGAAATCATTAAGAAAATATTGGAATATGCTGAAATGAGTAGATTGACATTTGAAATTAGAGAACAAGATGCTAAACAATTTTATAAAATTTGGGATCTATTCTATCAATGGTTAGACAATAAAACATGGTAATGAAATATGTAGATTCTTAGAAAATAATAAATATATAAAGATGTATTCTTTTCTTATTATATCTACAAAATGATTGCAGAATAGATTTGAGATGATAATATGAACCGTTATAAAACAAATTAAGTAAAATATGGATTATTTTGTAAAACATAAATGAATAAAAGTATAGTCAAATTATTGGGAGAGGGGAGGAGCTGGCATCGCGACGGTACGGTGTGCAATCAAGCTCTAAGATTGCAGCCGATATCTTCGCCCTTGGCTGGTCCAAACGGAGCTAAACCGTCCCGCAGAGACGGTGATCGTGAAGGGCATATCCTGTGGATCCCAGGGACACCGCAAAGTCCCTGGTTGACCCAGGAGAAGTCCCTTTTGCCGGCGGCGGAGAGGAAGCCCCAAAGCTGCTGAAGTCAGGACAGCTCCGGAAACGAAGAGGCTGAAAGAGAAAGTGTGTCGGCTGGGTAAGAATCCTTTTTTTACTAACATTTTGAGACTTGAAAGGACACTCTGAGTATAAGAAGAAACCTGTGAGATTTTTGACAAAACTGAATAAGCGGCAAATTTTAAAGGGAGACGTCAAAGTGAGGCTTGGCTTTTTTTTTCTTACTTTTTTTTTTACTGGACTTTATTGACTTAGCAGTTAACCGGACTGAATTTTCTTTTATATATATATTTACTTTCTTATTCTCCTTCTTGATTTCTTAATTTTTTTTTTAGACTAGAGGCTCCCTTTGGTTACTTTTCTTCTTATATATACATGTATATATTTTTTCTTCTTTTTTAACCTCAATTACGCTTTCCTAGGAGGAGGGGGAAAGTGAGAATTAAGAAACTTTGTAACACTGCCAACTAGAGGCTTGAAAATATTTTATTTGAAGTGGAGAGAACTGTGAAAGACTCCTTCTCAAGGACATTTCAACTTGATAAGATAGAGGGAAGAGCACGGCAGAATATTATTACAGGTGTTCTTCTGGACTTCTATCAACAATTTAACACTTGAGGCTTGGCTTTGAAGCTTGTGGAGAAGAGAGTCATAATAAGAGCCTTGGACAATTAAACAAAGTGCAGTGTGTTTTCTTATCTTCTTTTAGTTGTGTTACCCCCTCCTTACCAGCTTTACTGTAAACTTTTATTTTAGCAATATTTTTATTTTTGCTTTTTATTTTAAAGGGAAAGCCTCAGAATTTTTTTCCTTTTCTTTTTTTTCCCTTTTTCCACTGGGATTTTTGCTTTTTCCATCCATGTTCTTGGACTATTTTGGTTTTTTTTTCTGGCAGAATTCTATAAAACACTACAAGAATCATTGAGCATTCCATTGTTAGAAGTCATGAATGAAGCTATGTCAAAGAAGATGATACTTAAAACATGGTCAGAGGCTTATATTACACTTATTCCAAAAGAAGAGGCTGATCCACTGCAAATTAAGAACTATAGACCTATTTCTTTATTAAATGCAGACTATAAAATCTTTGCTTCAATTTTAGCAGAAAGACTTAAAAAATATTTTAATAATTTTATTCATCCAGTCCAAAATGGATTTCTGCCAAAGAGACAAATTAGAGACAATATGAGAGTAATCCTGGATACTTTGGAATACTATGAGGCACATCCTGAAAAGCAAATGGCTTTGATATTTCTAGATGCTCAAAAGGCATTTGATAATGTGAACTGGAGATTTATGTTACTACTACTGGAACAGATGGGTTTTGCCAGAAAACTTATTCAAGCAATAGAAGCCATATAAGCAAACGGCAAAGGTAATGATGGAGGGAGAACTCACAGATTTTATTAATATAAGAAAAGGCACAAGACAAGGATGTCCCCTATCTCCTTTGCTATTTGTATTGACCTTGGAAGTGTTGAATAGAAATATCAGAGATGACAAAAGCATAAAAGGAATGAAAATTAAAAAGGAAGAATTTAAATTGCAAGCCTTTGCGGATGACTTAGCCTTTATTTTGGAAGACCTTTTAGAAACAGCTCCAAAACTATTGGAAAAGATAGAGACATATGGCGAGGTGGCTGGTCTGAAAATAAATAAAGATAAAACAAAGATCTTGACAAAGAATATGCTACTAAGACAAAGAGAAGAATTGGCAGACCTGTTGAAAATCCAAGTCACGAACAAGGTCAAGTATTGGGGGATATACTTGACATCAAGAAGTAGTACATTAAAAGAGAATAATTATATTAAACGTAAACAACAGATAGCCTTAGATTTGAAGAAATGGGAAAACTTACAATTGTCATTAATAGGGAGAATTTCAACAATAAAGATGAATATTTTACCCAGAATCTTATATTTGTTTCAAACAATACCAGTTAGGCTTGGAAAAGACTATTTTGAAGACTTAAATAAAATTGTGCTGAAGTATATATGGCAAGGTAAGAAAGCGAGAATAAAGCTAAAACTCTTGCAAGATGCTAGAATTAGAGGAGGTTTTGGCCTGCCTAATTGGGAGTTGTACTACCAAGCTGCAAATTTGATGTGAGTCAAGGAATGGATAACATTAAGAAAGACCAGATTGTTGACACTAGAAGGTCATGATTTGCTGTTGGGTTGGCACACCTTTTTATGGTATAAGGGAACTAAAATACAGGGTTATTTTAGAAGACATTATATACAGGAGTCTTTGTGGTTAAATTGGGAGAAGATTAAAAGACAATGTTATTTGAAAATTCCAGTTTGGTTATCGACTATTGAAGCATTTTCTTATCCTATAATTTATAAGAAGGAACAAACAGTTAGATATGGGGAATTATTGGATGAAAAGGGTGAACTTAAATCAATACAAAATCTAGAGGAACAAGGTATAAAGATGAATTGGTTTTCATATGCGCAAATACACTCAAGGTATGATGAAGATTCTAAAACAGAGGGATTTTATGATAAACAGACTGATCTAGATAAGATTTTGACAGGTACTGATGAAAAGGTGATTAAAAAATTATATGGTTATTTACTGGGAATTAAGCTAGAGGAAGAACAAGTTAAAGAAACTATGATTGCTTGGGGGAAGAATTTTGGATATGGGATTGATTTAGAGAAATGGCAAAAACTATGGTCGCAAAATTATAAAATGACAATGTCCACAGCTTATAAAAAAAATCTGTATAAGATGTTTTACAGGTGGCACTTTCCCCCGACAAGGATAGCAAGAATGTTCAAGAATAAATCTGAAAAATGCTGGAAATGCCATCAGATACCTGGCTCATATTACCATATGTGGTGGACTTGTGAGGATGCTAGAAAATATTGGACTAAAATCCGCATGTGGTTGGAAACAATGACAAAGAAACACATAGATTTGAAACCGGAGTTTTTTTTTATTGGGAATCTTACCAGATACATACAGTAAAGACTTGAAATATCTAATTGTAAATGTATTAACAGCAGCTAGGATTGTATTTGCTAAAAATTGGAAAAATGAGAAAATACCATTGCAGGAAGAAATTATTAAGAAAATATTGGAATGTGCTGAGATGAGTAGATTGACATTTGAAATTAGAGAGCAAGAGGATAAACAATTCTATAAAATTTGGGACCTTTTCTATCAATGGTTGGATGATAAAATACAATAATAGAATGTTTAGAATGTTAGATAATAAGGAATATCTTTTTTGTTTTTTGTTTTTTTTTGTTATTTGATATCATATCTATAAAGTGTTTTTTATGATAGATTTGGTATGATTATATGATTTGTTATAGAATAAACTACCTAAATTATAGTTATCTCATAAAGTATGAATGAATAAAATCATAGTCAAATGATTTTCTAATAGTGATACTAGGATATATAAGTTTGGATTGATAATACGAGTTATTATGTAATGTAACTGTAACTGAGACTATGAAATGAATGCACAAAACTGATGAACCAACCGACACACTGCTTGTATATATGTATAGAAGAGAGCTGATGTTTTTATGTTCTGTCTGTTTTGTTTGTTTTTAAAAAACCAATAAAATTGTTTTTTTAAAGTATAGTCAAATCATTGATTAACAATATTAATGTATTTAATATTTGATTGAAAATATGAGATTATATACAATGTAATTGTAATTGAAGACTACGAAATGGAAGCACAAAACAATTTGTAAACCAACCGACACACTGTATGTATATATATGGATGATGGCTTGATGTTTTTATGTTTTGTTTGTCTGTTTGTCTTAAAAACCAATAAAAATTTAATAAAAAAAAATTCTTGCTTGTTATTTGCTACATATATTGCTATTATCAATGTCTTTTTTTGGTTGATCATTGTTTCTACCATCAAGATTCTTCCTTTTTCATCTGAATACACCTGTTTCTGGTCTTATTAGTGATTCTTTAATACAGGTGAAACTCGAAAAATTAGAATATTGTGAAAAAGTTCATTTATTTCAGTAATGCAACTTAAAAGGTGAACCTAATATATGAGATAGACTCATTACATGCAAAGCAAGATAGTTCAAGCCATGATGTGTCATAATTGAGATGATTATGGCTTACAGCTCATGAAAACCCCAAATCCACAATCTCAGAAAATTAGAATATTGTGAAAAGGTTCAATATTCTAGGCACAAAGTGTCCCACACTAATCAGCTAATTAAGCCATAACACCTGCAAAGGGTTCCTGAGCCTTTAAATGGTCTCTCAGTCTGGTTCAGTAGGAATCACAATCATGGGAAAGACTGCTGACCTGACAGTTGTGCAGAAACCATCATTGGCACCCTCCAAAAGGAGGGAAAGCCTCAAAAGGTAATTGCACAAGAAGTTGGATGTTCCCAAAGTGCTGTGTCAAAGCACATTAATAGAAAGTTATGTGGAAGGGAAAAGTGTGGAAGAAAAAGGTGCACAAGCAGCAGGGATGACCGCAGCCTGGAGAGGATTGTCAGGAAAAGGCCATTCAAAAGTGTTGGGGACTTTCACAAGGAGTGGACTGAGGCTGGAGTCAGTGCATCAAGAGCCACCACACACAGACGGATCCTGGACATGGGCTTCAAATGTCGTATTCCTCTTGTCAAGCCGCTCCTGAACAACAACGTCAGAAGTGTGTTAACTGGTCTGTTGCTGAGTGGTTCACAGTCCTCTTTTCTGATGAGAGCAACTTTTGCATCTCATTTGGAAACCAAGGACCCAGAGTTTGGAGGAAGAATGGAGAGGCACACGCTGCAAGATGCTTGAAGTCCAGTGTGAAGTTTCCACAGTCTGTGTTGATTTGGGGAGCCATGTCATCTGCTGGTGTTGGTCCACTGTGCTTCATTAAGTCCAGGGTCAATGCAGCCGTCTACCAGGAGATTTTGGAGCACTTCTTGCTTCCTTCCACAGACGAGCTTTATGGGGATGCTGACTTCGTTTTCCAGCAGGACTTGGCACCTGCCCACACTGCCAAAAGCACCAAACCCTGGTTCAATGTCTGTGGGATTACTGTGCTTGATTGGCTAGCAAACTCACCTGACCTGAACCCCATAATCTATGGGGCATTGCCAAGAGAAAGATGAGAGACATGAGACCGAACAATGCAGAAGAGCGGAAGGCCGCTATTGAAGCATCCTGGTCTTCCATAACACCTCAGCAGTGCCACAGGCTGATAGCTTCCACGCCACGCCGCATTGAGGCAGTCATTGCTGCAAACGGGCCCAAACCAAGTACTGAGTACATATGCATGCTTATACTTTTCAGAGGTCCAATATTGTTCTATGTACAATCCTTGTTTTATTGATTGCATGTAATATTCTAATTTTCTGAGATTGTGGATTTGGGGTTTTCATGAGCTGTAAGCCATCATCATCACAATTATGACAAATCACAGCTTGAACTATCTTGTTTTGCATGTAATGAGTCTATCTCATATATTAGTTTCACCTTTTAAGTTGCATTACTGAAATAAATGAACTTTTGCACGATATTCTAATTTTTTGAGTTTCACCTGTACATATGAGCCAGCAGTGCTGCAACCACCAAAAAAGCCAATGCAATCCTAGACTGCATTAAGAGAGGGATAGAATCAAGATCACATGAAGTGTTTTATAAGGCCTTGGTAAAACCACACTTGGAATATTGCATCATGTTTTGGTCACACAATATAAAAAAGATGTTGAGACTTTAGATATGAAGAACAGTTGTAGGAATTGGGCAGTGGTGGGCTGCAAATTTTTTAACAACTGGTTCTCTTGCTGGGTAGGCGTGGCCGATTGGTCATGTGACTGGGTGGGTGATGTCACTCATCACACCCAGCCCTGTCTTCCAGCCACTCGCCTCAAAGGAACAGGTAGGATTTAGCTGGTTGGGGCTAATTCCATCACTGGCTGGCCCCGCCCCCACCCATTTTTCAGCCTATTTTTTGGCCATTTTCAGGCCAATTTTGGGGGGCTTTTCAGGCTTTTTCTTGCCCCCAAAATGGCCGAAAATGGCCCAAAAACAGGCAAAGGCGGGTCCAGCCAGTGGTCGATTTGCTGGTTCTCCAAGCTGCGCAGAATCGGAACAAGGGGCTCGAGCAAACCTGTCCAAACCTGCAGCAGCCCACCTCTGGAATTGGGTATGTCTTGTCTAATGAAAAGGAATACAAGATAGCAGTATTCCAATATTTGGGAGGCTGACACAAAGAAGAGGTGGTCAGACTATTTTTCAAAAGACCAGAAGGCAAGACAAGAATGGATGGAAACTAATCAAGGAGAGAAACAACCTACAACAACTAAGGAGAAATTTCCTGGCAGAACAATAAACCATAGGAATGGTTTGCCTTTAGAAGTTTTGGGTGCTGCATCACTGAAGACCTACAAACTTGAAATTTGGCACGTATGTTCCTCTTGGCTTCTAGGTACTCACTAAGAAAGGATTTTTTGAAATGACCATCAGAGCATTAGTATTTCGTATATTATTATTAACACTGTCTGATGCTAAGGAGTTCTCCTCCCCCTCCCGACCTGAAAAGACTTCTGTTCCAAATGCAAAACACAAGTAGAGGAAAGGACTTTCAGTTTCAGTTTTAGTTTCACAGCACCAAGCAGCTTTAGTACAGAAGTTGAGCTAAAATAGGACATTGTTCTGTCCTCAGATTAGTCTGTGTGCAGCTCGACATGCAGCTAAACCCACCTATCTTCCAATAAAACAGATCGTGTGCGTAGATCTGGATGCTTTATTAAAAGAATAGGATATGGTGAAACTGGGGAAAATAGGGATACATACAGTGAGAACCAAATACAAGGTAGACAGTATTAAGTTACTGCTGAACATAACAATAAATACAAGCAATTTAAATCTCACCAGCGACGCTGTGTGTGTGGGATGGGTTTGTCCTTGGATGACCATGTGCCACAGATTAAGATGGATTCATCTTTGTGCTTCTGCCTTCTCCAAATGCTAAAGGAAATGGAGTCTGGCTTGCCAGTGTGCACTTGTTTTGAGAGTGCAGGCTGATGGTAAAGGGGTGGGGTCAGCTTCAAACAATATACTTGGTATTTGTCTTTCCGGCCACTAGATGGGGCTAGAGAGCAACAACAGTAATAAGTTATATGCTGTGGCATGACAGACATCATATTCTCCAGCTCTTAAACATGTAGACCAGTGGTTCCCAAAGTGGGCGGTACTGCCCCCTGGGGGGCAGTGGGAAGCCTTGGGGGGCACTAAGAGGCAAGGGGGGCAGCAGTGGGGCACTAAGAAGTGCCAGGGGGGCGCTGGAGGTGGGCCTCTCGCAATATGCAATTCAGGGGTGGGATTCTACCGGTTCATTACTGTTCCCAGTAGTTGGAGAACCGGTAAAATGAGCCCCAGCCTGGCCATGCTCCTCTCCGCCCACTCCTCCGTTCCCTGGCCAGCCAGTCCTTATTGCGCATGCGCAACATCATGTGCATGTGCAACATCATGTGCATGTGCAACAATCGCTGACAGCCACAGCAGTGCATTGGAGAAGCAGAGCAAGCAAAGTCGGAGGTCAGTAATTTTTGCTCCAAAAAGCATGCAGGCGCTGTGTGTTTTTTTCGGTGCTGCTGGAGTCCAGCCGCACCAAAAAAATACATGGCAGCTGGAGGTTTTCTGCAGGCACAGGGGATCAGTGCAGCGCTGCAGGCAGGATTCACCCTTCCCATCCCGGAAGTGCTACCTGCACCAAGCCACGACAGGTCCCCACCTGGGCCGGGTCAAGCCGGCTGCAAGGAAGGTCTCCCGGTGGCTGGCAGGATGGACCCGCGGTGGGGCCTGGTCTGCCGCTGCCTCCGAGTCACCCAGAAAGCTCAACACCTGATGCCCACCCAGAGCCACGGATCGAGAGAGATGGAAAGCCGGACTTCTTCCCCAGTGCCACCCAGAGCCCTCTGGTGGTGGCCAGAGACAAAGCCTCCTCCTCAGGCAGACAAAGAGGGTTCTCTTGGGGGCCAACGGTGGGTTGCGAGGAAGGCAAGACATATGTGTGCCCCCTCATTACGCCAAGATTTCCAGCAAAAAGGTGGCCAGGTTTTGAAAAGCAAAGGAAAACCTCTGTCTTTCATGCTAAATCATGATTAGCTGAAGCACAGCATAAGTTAACCTAATTATCTGGGTTAGGTAACCTATTAACGATCCTGATGGTTTAGGTTTGCATCGGAAAATTACACCAAATTTTAAGTCGTTAACCACACCTTCAGCATCTCCAGTTTACACCGGGCTAGATTTCAAGATGCAATATTCAAAGTTCATAAATTATGATCGAGCATAGAAAGAAAGGGGTATATAAGGAATATCTTCTAAGGATGGTGACATTTGTACTGTACAGTATAGAATTTTCATGTACTCCTTCCATCTTTGTTTGATCTCCTTTGAACTGGTTACTATCTGTCCATTAGCATCCTTTACTACCCAATTTGTGGCTGTGACATCCTTCTGAGTTCAGAGAACTTTTGGGTAACTTTCCTTGGTTTTCCATGTCTGTTTCTTCAGTGTCTTTACAGATATTGTTCTAATACTGCTTGTCTCTGCTAACAGCTCTCTGAAATTCTGTGGTCTTTGTCCTTAATTTTGACTGAGAAACTGGGAAACCATGAATTGCTCAATTGGGGATTAAATGGGCATTGGTACTGACCTGACATGCCCTTTCTCTGTGAGCTGTGAAGAGCATCCATTGATTGGGAGATGCTTCTGTCACTCATCTGATAGGCTGGGCTTTAATTGTGAGGAAGCTCCTCCTCCTCCTCCACGGGACTCCACCCTAGCGTCCCCAGTTTTGGTGAAGTCAAAGTGATGAAAACCTTTCTTCTTCTTCAGCCTTTCTAGTACTTGGCTGGAATAGCATCCCACCAGATGAATAAGGGTGGGGATGGATGCTCTTCACAGCTCACAGAGAATGGGCGTGTCAGGTAAGTACCAACGCCCCTTCTCCAGATGAGCTGTTCAGAGCATCCATTGATTGGGACATACCAAAGCTTGGCATGTCCTACAGGAGGGCTTCTGTCTGGTTCGGACTCCCCTCTTGGTCCCTATGGACCCTTTGTAACACTCTCCTGCCAAAAGCAGCCTCCGCAGAGGTGAACACCTCAATCTTATAGTGTCGAATAAAAGGTGATGGAGAGGCCCATGTTGCCACTGTGTAAATTTCCTCTATTGGCGCTTGTGGTCATGCTGCCACTGTCACAGCGCTCCTGGTCGAAGGAGCAGTGATGCCCCTGGGTACCAGAAGAGACTGTGTCTCATAGGACTTGGTAATTGTGTTTTCAGCCACCCACCAATCATTGAGGAAGAGACCTTGCACCCAATGGTGGGTGGTTGAAAGGAAACGAAGAAAGCCTGTTTTCCTAAAACACGCCGTGCGGTTTAAATATATGCAGAGAGCTCACCTTACATCTAGACTGTGCCATTGGCATACCAGAGTTTGTGTCAGCCTCGGACAAATGTTTGGGAGTATCAATTCCTGTGGTCTGTGGAAACCCAAATTTATCTATGGGGTGAACGTTGGATCTGGACAAAGGACCACTCTGTCTGTATGAAAAATACAGAGCTCCTATCTAACTGAGAAGACGGCTAGTTCCGAGATTCGACTGGCCGATGTTATTGCAACCAAGAAAACCACCTTGTAGGTTAGAAAATGGAGATTCGTAGTCTTCAGGGGCGCAAAAGGAGTTTTCGTGAGTGCGGTAAGGACCTTGTCTAGGTCCCACGTGGGATATCAATGCACTACTAGAGGCCGTAAGTTTGTAGTCACGCGCAAGAAGCTGCGTAAGCGTGGGTGATGAGAAATGGACCGCAAGCCTCTCCAGGTGATGACTGATGCTATGGCCTCCCCTTTGGCCTGTTTATATGAAGATGATAATAACAAGATGTCATCTAAGTAACACTGCCTTCTCACAGGTGTTCCCCTGAGATGGGTGGCCAGAGCTGCCAGAACCTTCGTAAAGGTCCTCGGGCAGATGATAACCCAAAGGGCAGGGCAACATATTCAAAATGTTATTATAACAAAATCTGAGAATTTTGCTCTGTGAGGGTCTAATTGGAATGTGGGGATAGGCCTCCATTAAGTCAACGGAGGTTAGAAATCGCCCTTTCTTATGCTCAGAAGGATGGACTGCAGTGTACTCATTTTAAGCCTCCTATAAACTAGGGAATGATTAGGTTGTTTTAAATCTAAAATTGCCCCCATTCCCCCAAACTCTTTGGGAGTAGAAAAAAATAGTGAATAAAACTCTTGCCCTTGCTGATCCAGTGCCACAGGGGAGTTGCCTGGATCTCCAATAAATGATTAATACAGTAGCTGTCTCCATCAGGCTCCTTTTAACAGGATCCCTGGAGAGAGGGCATGTCATGAAAAAGTTCTGAGGAGTGGACTAAAATTCTATAGCCAGGCTGAATCTTCTGGTATCTCTAACCCAGGAATCAGCAGTAGAGGAATCCCATCTGACTGTGAAAGGCCTTAGCCTTTCACCAATAGGGGCACAGTTGTGAGGCCTATTTGGTGCATCGGAAACCTCTGTTTCCTGTCTCTTGAAAGGTTCTTTTGGTCTGCCCTTCCCTTTGGTATCTATCTCCAAGATTGGAACTATGACTGTTGGTTATTCTTGTACCCAGATGCTCTCTGGCATCTGGAGAGAAATGTCCCTGGTAAAGGGTACGAAGGAACCTCTCCAAAAAAGCTGGGAAGATCTATTTTCTGATATACGAAAAAGAGATGGGAGGACCTTTTTCTTGCTTCTTGTCTCTATCAGAAGTGGGTCAAGGGCAGAGCCAAACAATTTATCTCCTGATATTGGGGAGGAAGCAAGCTTCCATCTGTGTTTGACATCTGCTTGCCAATGTCTGAGCCACAGCAATCAACGAGTTGTAACCTGAGATATCATGGCTCAAGCAGATAATTTGACAGAATTGAATGTAGCATCCACAGAGAATTCTGCAGCCGCTACTAGCTTGGCGATGTCCTTGTGTGCCCTGATATTGGAATTTGGGATGATCTCCCTCAGATGCCGGAGCTATCTGAGAGACAATCTAGTGAAAAAGGATGTGGCAGTTGACGCTCTTATGGCCCACGCATCTGATTGATGTGCCCTACATAGAGACAACTCGGCCCTATTTATCTTATTAAGTTTTGTAGGTTATGATTCTTGATTCTTAATGAATGTATCTTTTCTTTTATGTACACTGAGAGTATTTACACCAAGACAAATTCTGTGTGTACAATTACACTTGTCTTGTCTTGTCTTGTCTTGTGGCTTGACAGACTCCTCTGCTTCAGTTAGAATTGCAGAGGAGGAGGATAATGCCACCACTGGTTCATCTACTACTGTGGTATTGAGAAATTTAGAGAAATCAGAAGCCACATTAAAAATTTTCTATCATATCCTGTAAGAGGGGAATACGCCACTGAAGCAGCCCCTTGTTTCTGGACAAGGTCCAAGAACATCTGCGGGACAGGTATGACTTCCTCTTCCATTATTGGTTGGGAGAAGATCAAATCGTCTGACTCCCCTTGCAGTAAAGATTGTTGGGCCGAGGGGGATGGGATATCAAGGTGGGCAGTAATTTTTGCCTTGAACAACAGAGATCTGAAAGGTTGAGGGCAAAACAGACCCGTAAAGGTTGGTTGGTCTGGCTTAATGCCTTCAAGGTCTGACATTCCCCCTTTTTTAGGGGATCCGCCTCTGACAGGTTTTGGTTACTGTCGTGAGTAGACCCTTCCTCAACCTGTTCTATCTGGCCCTCTAGTTCTCCCTCATCCTGTACGAATGTGTATTTTGGATTATATAACACTCCTCTGAAGGAGGTACCTGCTGTAATGAAGGTCCGTTCTGCATAGCGACTGAATCGAGTGAGAATCGAAGTCGGAGAGTGGAGGCTGCCTAGCCATCAACGTCTGCTGTACCCTGGCTGCGATGCCCCATCAAATCACCATCTCCATCCAGGCCTTCGTTTTGTCAGGAATATTCTCTGGGAGGAGGTATCCTGGCGTAGTCCCGCAGCTGTCTGTCTGGCAGGTAGTGATGCTGAAGGCCTGGGTTGAACCGGTCCCTCTGATGCCCTCCTGGATGGCAGTGAGAGATCCAGGGGTGGTGGCAAGGTGTCTGGAACTGGGACCGGCCTGGCTGGGGAAGAGGACTGAGACTACTGTTCAACCTCCCCCATGCATTTTTTAATATGCTTATCTGGCTCTCTTGGCATCCTTTTCTGCAGTCTTAGAGGTCTCTCTAGGCTGTTTTGACATACCTTGTGATGGCTTGGAGTGTCCTCTGGGGTTATTATTTCTTGCCCTTGTAGTTTCTGATCTAAAGCCCATGAGGCAAGAAATATATTATATGTGTGTGTGTGTGTGTGTGTGTGTGTGTTTTCTTAAGTTTTCGCGGGTACTTACATGTATGGCATTCGGCTTTGCTAGGGTATTTTCCCACGTCATAGTAGCTGTGCTTTTAAAGTTGTAGCGACGTTTCAGCAGAATCTCATCTGCCATCATCAGGCTTCTGTATAGTGTTCATCTGTGAGTCAGGCTTTTATACTGGTTTCAGATTTAAATTTGGGGCAGCCTATTGCTGTGCCAGAATGGTTTTTTCTTCGCCCTGATTGGTTGGGAGTCTTGGTCTGTGTTTATTGGTCTTGGAGTTTCGCTGTGTTCTGTTTGATTGGTGTTTCTAATATCTCCTGTCTGTTTTTTGGCTCTTTTTGTCTCTTGATTGGCTGGCAACATTGTGTTACTTTATTGGAGGCCTTTAGTGCAGCTTGGCTCCGGGTAAATGGACGGCTATCATTAGTTAGGAAGCTAGGTTTCATCTGGGTGCCTGGTTGGGGTGTGTTTGAGCTGGAGGTATCAGGGGGGATCTGTCTGTGCCCAGGTGTTTGCCTGGCTTGTGGTGTGGAGATTTTTTTGTTTGTGAGTGCAGGCTTCCAAATGGTTGACAGTCTGGTGGAATCATCTCTTCTATTCATGCTTTCTGGTCTTTTTTCAATCTCTATGGCTTCTCTGATGATTCTGTGGCTGGGGTTTTCTATAGTGGCTAGAGTTTTGGTGCCATTGAAGTTGATGCTATGACCTGTGGCTTCCATGTGTTGGACTAGTGAGGAAGTGTGTTCCAGCTTTTTGACTGCATTTTTGTGTTCATCCAGGCGGGTACTTATTCTTCTATTGGTCTGTCCAATGTATGTGGCCGGGCATGATGCACAGGGGACTTCGTATATGCCTTGGTTTTCCAGGTCAATTTTATCTTTGGGGTTTCTAAGGATGGCTGCTATTTTTCTGTCTGTTTTGAAGGCAGTCTTGATGTGATGTCTGTGCAGTATCTTACTAATTTTGTCTGTAGTATATATCTATATCTATCTATATCTATCTATCTATATGTATGTATGTGTGTGTATATGTGTGTGTGTGTGTGTGTGTGTGTGTGTGTGTATGTATCTATGTATATAAATAAATATAAATGTTATGTCTCACCTTTCCAAGGAAGATGAAAAGTCCAAACTCCGACAAATACAGGCAAGCAAGAAGATTCAGTATTTACAGAGTTAATTCCTTTATACATACAATGTTCTTGGCAGTAGAACAAATGTTGCCTGCCATGTCCGACAAGGTAACCAGAAGAATTAATCACTAAAGCTTCCAACGCAGACCACAAGAAACAAAACACACCGAAGCCTAACAGAAAAGTAAAACTTTGTCCCGTACAGTTTCCAGAGAAAACACACCCACTTTTATCCCCTGTGGCGTGTGTCTCAATGAGTCAGCTCACTCTCTGATTTGCCCACGTCTCCTACGTTGCAGCTCACACCTCTTCCTGTGACGCTGCCTAGGATCAAGCCAACATTTGTCCACTTGATCCCCTGTCAGAGGCTGCTCCAATATGCCCTCCTCCTCCTGATTAGTCTCAGGCTGTCCCTCTCGGCTATCTGCTGAAACCTGAGGCATCATCAGGGAGGAAGGCACTGCCGAAGAGGAAGGTCCTGGGGAGGAAGACCTCCTCCTCCAACAACGCAGGTTCAGGAATCGGAGCCACAACATACATACATACATACATATATATGGACCATTGGCTAGTCCAGGGGCCTGCTCTAAACAGAGGCAGGGGTGATTACACACACACACACACACACACACACACACACACACACACACACACA